>JASANE010011218.1:0-31845 GCA_030248225.1 Trileptium ribeirensis
CCCGGTTGTTATGGAATAATCAGATGCAGGTGAGCAGAGTTGTGTCATGTTCATCAGACCGTAATGAATCGATACGATCTAAATAACAGCTATCTGATGCGAGTTCAGTTTAAGTACAAAGAAATCAGAGCAAGCTACAGGTATTGATTATTTCTGAAAACAAAGCATGATCAAATGGTTTATTATATGTCTTCAGAAACTACATAAACCTTACCCACCGCCTTGTTTGTTAAATAGCTACGTGGAGTAGTTCTTACACTTTAATTTTAGGCAAACGATAGCTTCCCATTTGCTTCCATTTTATTTGTATACAATACTAATGTAATACAATGAAGTGAAACAAATTATGTTGTTTACTGGATATAAAAGTAAATTTTTGCGAGGAATCCACTAGAAATTGTGGATGTTGCTACCCCTTGGACGATGGTCAATCATGCCACGTATTGGAATATGATAACTTGTACATAAGGCGGCTGCACATCTTAGCGAAACAACCTGGAGAACGTGTGATAAAGTGGTATCTTTGGCAAACTGTTTATTACTTATATGTACATTAATAATATCATAAGTGCCATATTGTAGTAAAGATGTTGTTCTGTGGTGCCTTCACTGTACACTAACATAATTATATTCATACATATGCAGACACAACACATGTACATCGTTACTCACCTCAGAGCACAAGACTGTCAACAAATTGGCATCTCAGGCCATTTGTTCACCGAAATTTTGCATTGACAAATACAGGAACTTTTTCGATAATCGTGACACTTGATGTTTTCAAATCAGAGGAGATGTATTTCTTTAAACATATACATGTAATTTGAGTACGCTGCTTCTAATCAAAGATATCGGATTTTATTCCAGGCAGCGGCTTAGGTTTTAGTCTTTCCACAATGCACCAACTTATGGTACACCACTTAACCGCTACTTTAGAAAAGTACATGTCGCATACTAAATTTTGTTAAAACTTTACGTCCTGAATTAGTTTGCAATTCGTGTATCGATGAACAATTATCGGTCGCCGCGAGGCATCGAATCTTAAATAATCTAGTGAACTGTCGTTTACTAACCATGGAGCGATCTCGGAGCTGTTGCTTGGATCCTTAACGCTCATCGCAAGGCGGGCGAACAACAACACGCGTGCAATATATGCATTACTTTTCCAAAACGCGAGTTTCTTAAAAAGACAAAATATACGCGTTTAATGAAGATACAAAATACAATGAAATTCAACAGTTTCTGCGACATAAACTATATTCATATTGTTAATACATGTATTGCTGAAAAATATTTGAGTAATTTCTGTACTAGGGTGTTGGAGTGATGGCGATCCTGTGTGAGGACGCAGGTTCCGCAGGTTTTGGATGCTGGAGTGCATATATGCAATAGCCCCCCCACAACACTTAGATTGGGCCCAACTAACTTCTAAAAACGTTCAAGCGTCATCGTTCTTAACCAAATTTTAGGCATTGAAGCATTTGTTGTTGTGTGAAGATGTGAGAAAACTTGATATTTACTTTTGCAATATCATTTAAATATTTTGTACATAGTCAGAAAACAAAATATGACGCTTCGCAAAAGTGTATGTTAATTGGCTAACTATGTCGGTAACAGAATTAATTTGGTTCGATGTTGAACACCAACGAACACTACATTTAAACCCTCATTACCTTTATATATGCTCATAAACTTTTACCACTCGTCAGCTTTGGCACCAGGACGATTGAGCCTACAACCTTCAATATATACAAACGTCAAAAACTAAATTAGCATGATTACATAGTGCGCAATGGTTTTGACATGAAATGCTTCGCTTACGAATCATTGCACTCTGCTCAGCTCTAGCTGAGTCTTCATATTATGATTTGGTTTAGTATTACACTGTTTCAGTTGCCATTGGAAGTAGCTTATATAGTAGCTCATAAACAGCAAGAATGTTTTGATGCTTAAAACTACAGTATCGTTCGATACCTCTATAATGCTTATTATAATTCCGATTGTCAACTACTGTGTACACATTATAACGAGACGATGGGTGTCTTTGTGTTAATAATCTTCGACAAATAATAAGCGATTTGTTTTCGTACTTATTTAAACTATAGTGTAGTACTATTATTACCTCGCAAATACAGACATATCTTGTCAGGTAAATTCATGAGGAACTGCGGTTTTCATGTCATACACGAATTAAAACGCTATATTTAGTGCGTTAATTTAACTATCAACTTTAGGGTAGCCTTTGACCATACATATAAATATACTTATGAACGAGTAAACCTAAATGACACCACCTACGTTTCCATTTTGTAATTTCACATAAAAAATTATTACAAACGCTATATTGTCAATGCAAATTTTCTAATTGTTCGCTAGCACATTGCTCCGCAACAGAAATCTAACTTTTTGCGTTCGCATCGCGTAATTCTAGTAAAATTGCTGTAACTTTTGAGAATGAGAATTTGTCTAAGTTGAATTAAGCGAATTGTGTTTGCGAACAACAACAGGTTAGCTATAGGATCAATTTTTTGTGGCGTCACTATTACATTAAATTTGTTCGCGAACACTGGACATTCTATATTAAACTTGCATTACTCAACCGAATTTCTCAAAATGCAAGGCGCCAAAATTCTGTTCGAGTGTACGGTATAATTTTTGGCACTTGGATTTGATTTTGCCGATTTCCGGTTAGCGAAAAACGGAATTATATTCAGCATCTTTTCTGTAACAGGAGTTTGTGAGTTGATATCGTTTATTACTAAGAAAGATGGTTGCTGGGGGACCTTGAGTTTACTCATGTATTAGAATTATCTCAAACATTATTAGTGGAAGTGTAGAAGCAAAGGCATATAAATAGTTTAATATTGCATGATCAAGACATGATCTCTTGTGCTAGGCATACTTAATACATACTCACATAGCAGGAAATGCTTCATAATTACCATCAATTTCACTTCGCTGCTTTATTTTACTTGGTTTATATACTCAGAACTGTACAAAACGCCTTAAGAATATCAGATTTACTCTCCACAATTTGACCCAGTTTTTGGTACAATTGAAAGCGAAAAACAAGCAACTAGGATATTATTTATCAATCCGGTCATATGAGTTACATTGTTAAAAAAATTATCTCTAATGAAATAATGCGGTAGTTAGATAGTTCGACTGACTTACGGCCTGACGTCACAGCAGTGTTTCTTTGTACTCCAAGCGGGATATATTTTTATAATTCAAAATTTTCTTTATAGTATTGCCGGCACAAAGTCAGGAACGAAACGCCGTAGTTAAATATATTAACAGCCGCAAATTCATTTTTGACGGAAATAATAGTTTAAATTTCGAAGATTTGGACACCGTATACAAACAAATAGGTGACATTGCAGGTACAATTATTGGATAACCAGACTGTTACTAATCTAATAAAATAATAACAATTCCACTGTTTCCAAATTTTACGTTTAATTATGATACAAACTACTTTAGCTTAGACGGACGGCGACAAAATTTGATGTTGTAAAAAGGATTTCTATTTGGAAAGTTACCGCACTGATAACGAGAATGTGTCCGCAGTTAACGAATGCAGACATGCAATATGACTATGATAACCCTGTTCATGTGAATAAAGCCAGGGTATCTAAGAACACCCTATCATGAAGAAAATGTGGTTTTAAAAATTCTTTGATACATCTTCAATAGTTGTGATTGATTTGTAAAAATATGCAGATTAAAAGATACGATTAATTAATAAACGCCATAAATAAGCTAACATTGATTTAAAAATTAGTACTATCAAGAGATCACAATGAAAATTTCTAGTAAAAATATCCTCATATGTTTACCTTTTATACAAAAATGTGGTGTTTTTCAACATATCATCTCAAAGATGCTTGGGATAACCCAAAAGTCTCTGGCGAGGAAGTATCGCCCACCCCTTGGTAAGCACTACTTACGAGTGACCCAACAACTAATAACAAATTAGCGAAAATTGCATACAGTGAAGATATCAATTTTTGCTTTTCTGGCCAGCTATTGAACGCTTTGCAGTTAGTAGCCAGCGATAAACTTTGGGAGTGGTCAGTGCTCTATGGAGCATTAGGATGTTCTACTAATACATTATGCGATAAACTGTAAAACAATATCGTTATTGTCTAATTTACGTACTATACCTTAAATGAAAAGTATTTTAGTATGGGAGTCGCGCAATTTTGTTTCTTTCTTAAGAGAGATCTCTTGGTATTGGCTTTATCAATTCATAGTGAACATGTTGCATCATACGACTTTTTAAAGCCTGTTTTAACACGTTTTCACTTTCTTCACTAGTTTTCACTTTCATTAAACAGTTGGACAGTTTCTACTATAACCTCATTGGTTTGCACAGCATTTATCCAATTTTAACCAAGTACTAAATTCTCTCAACTTTATGTGTTACTTCTGTGCGGTATCAAATCTTTTTGATCAACTCTTGGGATAACTGCTGTTTCTCTAAATATTTATCTTTCTATGTTAGGCACGCCACCTTATGAAAATCAGGTATCTGCGGTGTTTGAAAAGTCAAGAACTAAATAGCACAGCCTTTTGAACCCTGTAGTAGGTTAGTTAGTTTGAAAAAGTTTTAGTCTTTATTTTCATAACTTTCGTGCAAACCGTATTTGACACTGATTCGGCTCAGGGTGTTCAGCCAATTCGTAGACTGAGGTAATGGCGATGGTGAGAGTGATATATACACGCATAAATGTATATAAATATTATAGCGATACGGAGTCACCTCAGTATTTTCTCTCAATATACAGCCTAGGTACTTAGAATCAATTTATTGCACATCCAGGCCAATTCGAAAACGATTACACCGTTTAAACGAGCACAAATTAATTGTCTTAAGAAGAACAATATAGGTACAATCTAACCATATACTTAACAGCCGCGCGTAGTTGTTTTCAAGCTTCAACCGATGGTTCAAATCAAAAACTAACACCAAAAAAACAGTCGCCCATTCCACCGACTGAAGTTGCCATCATACCATTAACCATTGCATTTCAAAAATATATGCAGTATGCCTTGCATATCAATAGTTTCTCATTATTCTTTTGATAGATACAATAACTATTCACTAATAACTACATAATTTACAGATAAATATTCAATAAAATTATTCACGAAAAGATATAAAAACGATTTCAGGGATGTGAATTACTCCATTCCCTCCCCCTGGAGTAAGAGTGGACGCAAATCTCGACGATCTCCACATATGGTTACCGCCAAGAATGATATTTGTCTCTAGACAAGATTCATGACTGTATTACAGTTCCGAAATAGAATGGTCATTATATTGTTTCGATGTTCCTAATGACAAGGTAGTTGGGTAGTCAAACTTTACCTGAACAGAATTAAGAAAACGAAAATATATATATTCAGTAAAAGTCTAAGTAATAAGATAAGAAAACAAAAATACATGAATGTTATTTAAATATCTTAATAAAGATTCTTATTTAGGTTTAGCAAAAGATTTGAGAGTGAAGTGTCCCAGATATTTAACTGGAGTTGCCATAGCGTTTAATGCAATGTTGAATGCCTTAGTGCGAAGAAAATATAAAAGAATTTGTGGTGGTGTATTGGCACAATTAGTCGTGCAGAGCTTCAACAATCTCCTCTATGAAAAACGCTGAGATGGAAAACATTATTCAACGAATTGACTGACAACTTGCGTACCAAGATGCAGCTCACAGATTGTTGACTCAATACTAGCAGTCGAATCAGTTTGATGCCAGCACAACTGTTCCCCAAACTCATGTAACTTCGCTAAAAACTTTTCAAACTGTACAGACAGATGATCTACCTTCGACCGAGTCAAAGTCATTTTTGTATGTGCTGTTCAACATTTTCAGGTTTGGTTTTGAAATAACCGAGTTCATTTAACCACTGAAGAAATGATTGCGATAAAGTTGGATCAGATAGCTTAGTCAAGTTTTCCGAAATCTCATGTCAATCCAAGAGATCGATGCCAGGCAGCGTTACGTCAGTTTTATCAGCAAACTGTTTGCTCGCTTTAGACATGTGCGAATTCGACTGAAACGTCGATGGCTTTCAGTCGACAGAGCGCGCAATGTCTGAGAAGTCCACGGCTTAGGATCGTTTTCTGTCGCCAAAGAGGAACAACAAGAGTTATTGCTCGAAAAATTGTAGCCGATTTGTTCAATATGTCGTCGAAACATTGACCAGCAGGAACTAGTAAAGTTCGTTATCTGTCCATAAGTTAGAAGTACATTTTTGAATTGTTGACAGTTCAACGTTGCGGTGAATTTGAGTAGACTGCGATAGATCTAACCTTGCTCTGTTTGATTGATGTTGACCAGAACGAACAGAAAGTGCAAAATTTTGTGAGCCAATGCAGCCGAACAGGTATACTGCTGCAACTTGTGATCAGATTATAATAAGTGAAGTGATTGAAGCTGTATCAAGAAAAGCTGTTAAATCACAATGATGCCAGATATGTGGAACATAGATTTTACGCTACAGTCACAATCACCATAGCGATAGAAGTCTTCTAATCGGATAGACGTTTCGCCACGTTCATAGCGAGACTTTATGGACTGTGCCAGTCGATAAGGTCATGTGAGAAAGCTATAAAACTTAGGCTTGGTAGTCATGATATCACTATGTGCTGCAATTTACTTAGTTCTGGTTGCGGCGAGATCTGAGGTGATACTGACCTTGTCGATTAGTTTTCAAATTTGGGCTGTTTTATGAGATTTAGCGTATTCAGCGTATTCAAAACCATAACATGTGTTCGAACTGTACCATTAGTCTCCTAAGAGTCTGATAATACCAGATCTGAGTCTTCATAAGTGTTATGAAAATGCTTATAGTGTGTAACGTTACCCTAAGGCTCGGTTTATAAGGGAAGTCGCATGATCTAATCACAGCCGTAGTTCAGTTTACATTTAAAATCCGATATAGACATCTGCATGAATGTCTAAATTCTATAGTTTGGCGTTTAGTTCTCTTTTGTCTAAAAAGTAGTACTCGATCGCCAACTGCAAAAGTATGATCTTTAGTGTAGCGGTCGTAGCATGATTTGCGCTTTTGAAATTTGTTGATGGTTTTTCAAAAAAGTGGTAAATTTTTAGCTACTTCTGTCGCATTGTTTCGCTCTTTTTTAACTGTAGTTCCAGTATCAAGAAATATTGCAATATCAGATCCTAGGTAAAAATGCCATCCGAATGCTTTCGTTAGTCGACTCCTGGACGCTAATTCTATATGCAAAAAGTACAAAGTACTTTCCCAAATTAAGTACGTACTCATTCCAATCACGTTTCTGTACAGTAGTGTACATGGATAGCCTATTTGACATAGCATGATTAAAGTTTTCTACTAACATATCACATTTTAGATTAAATAATGTCTTGTGGACTTTGCATATGTTTACACAAATTTTCTTAGCCACATCACTAAGGAAGTTAGTTTCGCGGTTGCTTATTAGTTGTTTAGGTGGCCCGATAGACACACGTGAAGTTCTGCACTATGTGTTTGGAAATAGGCTTCCCAGCTATATCAGATGTTGCGTATGCTTTAGCCCATTCAGTTAAATATTCACCGATAATCACAATATATTTTACCGCATTTTGTAAATGGAAGTGGACCAAAGCAATCAATTGCAATTCTATCAAACGGTTTTGTTACCTCAACTGGCTATAATTGTACTTTACTTGCTGTTGCTTTACATTGCTTATTTTTACAACAGACACATCGTTTCAAGTAGTCAGAGAGCTCACTGTTTATTTTAGGTTAATAGTAACCTGACGTAATTTTTCTTAATGTTTTACGCATTCTTAAATAACCTCCAAAGATATTCTCATGATGAATTTCTTTAACTTCCAGACGGAGTGCCGAAGACACCACGAGCAAAAAATTTCCTCTATAAAATTTGTATAGTGTTCATATACCGTTGATGAGTTTAGTAGGTTTTAGTGATTTTAATAGAGCTGTTATTTTATAAGTTCTCGATTAATGATTTAATGTCAAGATCTTGAATTTCTAGTTGCTTAATTTTGTTTAAATTTAAATTTTCCTTCATGGAAAGGCATGCGTCGTATTTTATAGAATTACAATAAAGTAACATGTTTGAAGTAGTCCGAATTGCGCTTAAGAGATCGGCCTGTTACCGATGTACTAGTCCCATCGCCGCACCACTAGTGTTAGCATGAAGGCAGAATTCTTTCGTAAAGTCGCGAAAAATAAGTACGGGTGCGTTGCATAGACATGATTTTAGTTGTTCGAAAGTTTGACGCAAGAAGTCCACAGAAATTGTAGGTCTTTGTGCAATAGCTTATGTTATGGTACAGCAATTGCAGCATCGTTTGTAGTAGCTAGTCATACCTAAAAATAGTTCAAGTTAATTTGTAGGTGTAGTATACAGCTGTAGTGCTTTGACCTTTTTAGGTTAACTTGAAGCTCATGTTTACCAAAGATATGACCTAAAACGATACCCCTTACTTCTGTAGTAGCTAGTCATACCTAAAAATCGTTCAAGTTCCGTTATATTTGTAAGTGTAGTTTACAGCTGTACTGGTTTGACCTTTTTAGGTTAACTTGAAGCCCATGTTTGCCAAAGATATGACCTAAAACGATACCCGTAAAACGATACTTTAAAACAAAGTCATATTTAGTAAATTTCAATTTTAAATTGTGCATTTGTAACCGAGTAAGTACTTCCTATATGTGGTTAAGATGATCAGTAAATGTCTCCAAGAAGATTAGTATATCGTCAATATAACACACGCAAACTTTTCTAGTCAAATCTCGTATGACCCTCGCACTAAGTCCATGATAAGTCGCAGAAGGGTTGAAAAAATCCAAAAGGTATAATATCCTTCCACCTGTATAGACCCGAGTAAGTGACAAACGGTGTCTTCATCTTTCATGGCTAGTTTCAGTAACCACTCATTAGAGTAAGTAGTTAGCCTTTCCTAGAACGTTAAATAAATAACTGCAATTAGGCAATGGATAAATAAGATCTTAGTGACGTTCTTTAACGGTCTAAAGCGTATGAATAATTTCGTATTCCCTTTTTCGGAACCAGAAGTACCTAGATTGACCAAGGAATGCGTGGAGGTGCAATAACCCCAGGTTTTTCCATTTCAGCGACATGCTCATCAATGTTTGCTTCTCCACTTCAGAGACACGATGTGATCGACATTTTATCTTCCGTATTAATGGAATGTGTGACGATATCAGTTTTACCTAAGGCATGACTACTTTATGCACATACATTATGAAAAGATATTAAAACAGCGTCGTTTTTCTCTGAAGTGTCTAATTGCTTACCAAACAGTCATCATGTTTTGCGCTTGTGTGTTAAAGTCTAACACATCAATAGTCGTGCTTTCCTTCATTTTCTAGTCTTCTTTCATAGCTGCAACTAAGTCATAACTTCACGAAAGATGTCCACTAGTCCACTAGATGTTCGTATGCATATGCTAAGTGAGTGTTTTAAAAAGAACAGTTCGATAAGGTTTTTCGTTACTTGAGACAAATTCAACATATAGCAGTTGTTACAATAGGGTATGTTTCTAATTCTCGTTTAGCCAATCTTTGAAACTCATATTGTTAGATAACGGGTTTAGTCTGTATTAAGTATATACCACAAAGCTGCAAATATAGTAAAGATTATGGAGGTATAATAAATGTCTCTGTATCTGTTGCCATATAAGGACTAATCGTCTTTCTAGCATTTACTTTTGTACCTGGTATGTGCAACTCGTAATTTTTAAAGTCTAAATTGACTTTTCCAACTCGTCTTTGAAAATTTACGCCAGGTATGTAATCATACATGACATGACATACATGTGAATATGTTTTGTCTCGATTTTAATATGTATTACTATAGTGCCACAAATTTCAGACCTTCGCCGGTAAGTGGCTCTGATGGAACGGCAGGTAATGTAGATTTTGGCCGTTCCAAGTTGACAAAAGTACCACACGATATTATAGCATGGTTACAGCCAGTGCGCCAAAGTGACCATGTGTCTGTTCCTCATATGGATTAGAGATTACGAAAGTGCCGGCATCAAGTCTACCAATTGGATTTAGAGGCCTGGTTTCCATTTATATCACTTTACTGAAGGTCAAGTTTTCTGTGTTTTGCTTTGTATTTCGACTTAGCTTTAGTTGAGATGTTTCATCAATATTTATTTCATGAGTAGTTTGTCTAAAATGTTCTTGTCTTTTCTTACGATTTTGGTTGCTTTGAAATATCTGAGATATAATGTGACAAGCTGTAAATTTGTAAAGCGGGTCAGTTATTGCAAGTGCTGCGGCTATACAAGTCACAAGGACAACAATGTTAATAACGACTTGTCCATTTGTAGGTAATAATCCGTTAACTACATCTATCACACTAGAAACTACGCCTCCAAAGACATGGCCTACGATAGTACCATATCCCTCTATTGTTTTTCCTAATCTTTCTCCTGCACTTCTGAGAACTTTGTAAATTATATCTAGGATAGCGGCAGTATAGTTAATTAAACGATATATTTGAGCTATAGCTACGCGAGATTGTTTATCCGCTGTGCCTGCCCTATGTAGTAGTTTAGAGCATAGAGGCTTCCAAATAGATATAAGTTCCAGTCAGTCTGTTAAAAATAAATGGTTCCCATTAGTGAGTCCAAAATAGGTCTAATACGGTTTTTGTTACATTTATTCGATATGTTAAGTTATTATCGGTAACCCAAGTTTTACCCGCTATATGTATGCCTAGCTATAGATGTGCGTATGATACTACTCTGACATTGGTACTAAGTTTATTGTTCCAGGTAATAAGAACCAAATTTGATTTTTAAACTCAACACGATTATATTCGTAAAATGTGTTATTCATTTTATGATTCCAGTGAACTCTAATTACATTAACAGTGAAACACTCAAAAGTAAGAATTACCCCGCCAGAAATTCGTGCAAAGATATTGTTAAGTTATAAAAATGTTCTAAGTGCTGTAGTCAAATCTGTTTTACAAGTTGTTGAATGACATGTAGAAGCCCCTGCCAGTTTGTGTGCCGATCACGTCAAACTGCCGCAAATCTTTTACTTTCTAATTGCATTAGTTTAGTTTCTAGATAGTTGAGTTTAAAATTAATTGTATCAATATTGTTGTTAGATAATAATGTACGTTTTATTATATTATTTCGTTTTGAGACAAAATTAGTTTTTGTTGGCCAAGTGGTTTTTGAGGCATGACTTAAAGTGTTGCCCTTAAAATGATGTAGACTGTTTGCTTGATAGCTTTCGTCATATATCACGGAACTTAACAAGTTTTGATCTCAGACAAGGGTTTTAGGTTCAAAAGTCCCGTGTTAGTACAAATCGTTTGAGTGAATAGTATACATTTATAAGCAGGTATTTGTATTGGATCAGTTCATTGTACGAAAAGATTTATTTCATTCTGTTCCACATTCTTTGATGTGGGTGTCAGACAATGTACCGTTTTAGTCAAAGTGATAGCGTGCATGTTTTTGAGATGTCAATGTTTGATATTCACGCTTTTTGGCGTTGCACAATCTAGTAGTTATTAAGTAAGGATTACCTCTAGCTCTATCGCGATAATTTCTGTAGCTGTCGGGTTCTCGGTAGTCTATGTTGTTCTTAGGTGGTCTATAGTTAGGCTGCGGTTTGTCAGGACAAGAATAAATATGAAGGTTTCTTCCTCGAATGTCACATCTTATATTTCCTGTAGCAGGAGATGTATTTCGAAAATTCATGCTATTGTAGTCTAAAAATCGATATTATCGTCTATAATTGCGATTCCACGACTCTCAGACCTAATTAAACCGTCAAGACTTCTGTAAAGTCAATATATTTCTAAAATATAATTGGGTATCTCGGCGTTTCGATGGTCTGAAGTATTTTCTACCGTTATTAGATCTGTCTGAAAGTCAAATTTTACTTGTTTAGTTTCAGTTTCACTAAGATGGTAAATTTGTTTGAATATCGGCAACTTTAAGTAATGTCTGTTGTATTACATCTAGTTCAGGTGTATAGTCCGAACTTTTAAGGCTTTCCAATGTTTCTGTCAAAAGTCTGATTTATACTTCGTATTTTTCAAATAATTTTATTGCCTTCTCAAGCGACTTATGTTCTTTTGTAACT
The DNA here is from genome assembly GCA_030248225.1 of Trileptium ribeirensis. Classification (NCBI taxonomy): domain Eukaryota; kingdom Metazoa; phylum Nematoda; class Enoplea; order Enoplida; family Thoracostomopsidae; genus Trileptium; species Trileptium ribeirensis. Next base: position 12,142 of record JASANE010011218.1, read on the forward strand.
AGAAACTTCATCGTTGTTTGAGACTTTCTATGAAAATGTCTCACTCAAAAGAATCTCTAGTATTTGCGTCTACGTCAGGCCAAACTCGATGAGCTAAAGATTTTTTAGCTTGTCCAAATGCCTCAGATGGAAGTTGTTTTCTCCGCATTAGCTTCTTACGCTTAAATGTTTCACCTTCTAGTGCCTGCACTGCTGTGAAAAGTTTCTTTATGTGTGATAGGTAACTTCGTTTGTTTCACTCTGGTAAGCCGCTGTATTGTTCTAGTGTTGTTCCCCGCAAATAGGCGGATAATATAAATTTTTTCGCCTCAGCCAAATTATTTGCGTTTGTGATAAGCTCGAAAAGCTCGTACCACTACTTGATATTCTCGCCCAATTTTCCATAGTAAAACGTTAAACCTGCTTGATATAAAGGTGTAGTTGTTGCTCGTTCAATGTCAATGGCTTGTTCTTGCAGTCTTGCCGCGAACATACTAGTTTCTTCTTGACGTTTTAGTAACAGTGATACGTCATTTATTGTTAATCTAACCACAAAGTTAACAGCCGTGCGTAGTCGTTTCCAAGCTTCGATCGATGGTTCAAAGCAAACACTTTCGAACACCAAACAATAGTCGCTCCTGCCACCGATCCATGTTATCGTACTAACCATTGACCATTGTATTCCAAAATATATGCATTATATAACTTCTAACAAATTACTTCTCTAAGGTAAACTGTAAGTAATACCACCATATGTTCCTGTAGTCCTTCACCTCAAGCCAACAGAAATCATTAGAAAAGTGGACTATAAGTGCTACACAAAATCCATTCCGGCAAATAAACGATAGAAACAAATGTCTCGTACTATTAAGTGATCATATTTCATGCCATAAAATAACAGTCGCAATACAATTTAAAAGTGATCCTTGATTTTCTGTTGCAATTTTAGATTTATTCTAATTCTGTTTGCAACATCGGACATGTCCCGCAGAAGGTAACAGTTTTATATTTTAAATGCTCTTTGTTGTTTAATTCGTTTGCGCTATTATTTTTATTTAATTTGGTACAGCGGTCAAAATACATAAAATTATGAAAACAAATATATAATCACTCAATATATCAGGCAAGTTTGTTTTTTTCTATCATATTTGCAAAAGGCATGATTACTGAACACAACCGACCTTCGCATGTCATGCATGATTGAACATGATTACTGCGTATTTATAGGAATTTTTGTTTGATCAAAGCCTATTTGAAACGAGGAACATAAGGTTTAGGGTAACTGAGTCGTTTAGCTAAATTTGAAAATAGGCCATTGCCTTCGTGTTTAAGATTTCAGGGTCCCATTATTAATCGCACAACCGTGAGGATTTATTTTTAGTCTTTTCCTTCTTAAACTAATGCGTATTTCGTAAAGAAATGAGCAACTTTTGCCGCAGGGGCGGAAGGAATCGAGATTGTTTTTGCACTTCCCGTAAGCTAGCTACTGCCTGCCAAGCTATTGTGACTCGGTTCCTTAAGAAACCTTGTAATCCGAGCGAATAACGTACGCTGCACTATAAACCGGGTCAGTGCATCACTTGCCAATATAGGCTGTGACAAATGTGACATTTATTGAGTTAAAGGAGTACAGGGTTAAAGATCACGTATTAGTCTGAGATTTTCAGTGCTTAGTGCTTACAATACCCAGCTTTCGAGTACGGCTCGAAAATTCATCAAAGATGAAATTCTTGGGTCGCCTATTCCTGCCGAAATTAAGCATATTTGGGTCTTATTGTTTGCTTTGTCCGGATTATTTTAATAAAATCTTTAATTAGCAAAATCTTCAGAATCGAGATGGTGATCGGTTTGGCAATAATTGATCAAGAACTGAATAAGCTCAGAAAACTATTTTTTAATATTCAAAGGCACGATCAGAACCGCATTGATGTTTTTATGAGCAAATTTTTAAGCTTTAGCAGACATTTTTTAATCCGATGTGTCTGTAAAGTGTTGTAACTTAAACATTTATGGCCCATAAGTCGCGAAACTCACAAAGTTTTCTGTCTGTGCAAGTTTTTTTAAGATTTGGGGCGAAATTATTGAGATAGCACAATTACAACGTAAGCGCAACAGCTTAAGAACACGGCTAGATTCTATTAGGTATATAATGAAAATTTTCGAAAATATATATTTTACTAAATGAGTTTATGAGTGCCATAAACAAGCAAAACCTTTAGCACTGCTGCCCTACACAAAGTACCGCCCGATTCGCACGTTTCGTTTCAGTTATAACACGCAATATCTAATTCGCATATACTTAATGAATTAACGTTCCCAAAATACATAGATATTGTCGTGGTATGGTCTCGACCATACAATAATTGAAGGTTCGGGATGAAATTACTGGGGAAAGCGCAAATACAATGATAGGTACGCAGCTAGATTCTATAGCGTATCTAATAATAATTTGCGAAAATATAACTTTCGCTAGTGAGGTCATGAGTGCCAAAAAGAGGCAAAAACTTTTGCACTGCAGCGCTATATAAAATACCGCTTGATTCGTTTGTTTCGTTTCAGTTAGAACGCACAATATTTAATTCGCATTTATATTTTATAAAGAAGGTATTCCCAAAATACCTTATTACTGTCATCGTATGGCCTCGACCATAACATGACTGAAGGCAGACGCTGAAACATTTGTAACTAAAAATGCTGGAGCTGATATCATGCGGATACTGTGTGTTGAGCACTATATAAAATCATGAAAAAATTTTTGTCGCATCTTTGGCACAATCTGCGCTATGACAGTGTTACCCAGGCAGTGAATAGGCAGAAGTGGCATTTTGTATCTCCGTTATAGCGTAAACGACGCATTATTTGATCTCAATTTACTGTATCTCACTTTAATTCATGTTCTCAAGTTCGTGTTTTTGTCCAGCAGTCTTTTGCTACATTCTCAACGGTGAAATAAATAATTATAATGTCCATGTGGTGACATTTAGATGTGCATGCTAACCGAAAGCGATATGTCCATACTAACATAAAAGTGTTCATATATACTGTCACCATATCCATAACACCCTGCCTGAGATCAGCTATAAAGCAAAGGTCAAAAGTGGCCATACAGGAGACGCCTAGTTTACGTCATTCATACATTGCATGATTCAGTTGTTACTTAGCTCCGGTAGTGAAACTATCAATGTCTGCTCGATTTCGTTTTGTCACTTTGTTTTCGACTTTTGTTAAACTCTGCATCCTAGGTCAAGTAACGTAAAGCTGTGTTACAGCTAACTATTATTAGCCCTTTCCTCATGGATCCAGAATAAATTCAGTCTAATATATAATCAAACCTATCATGGCTCTAATTTTTAGTTTAGACGTTGTCACTGAGTCGCTATTCAAAATAGACGTCGGATCTGCGATGCTAGGATAGGGGTAAATTTCACTGAATTGATAGTACCATTCGACAATAAATTGATAGAATTGAAACAAAAAACATCTCAAAAAGCATAAATATCTATTATAATGATCTCTATGATAGCTTAAATTTGGCTTACCGACGCTAATACTATAAACCAGTGTTGTTATATATTGTTCTGTTGGGTAATACTGTCTTTTTATACAGCTAAAGATTTTTACGCTTAAAGCCATTTACGTTGATGTTACGGAGTTGCTGGAAAATAACATCCTACTAGAACGTTGCTTAAAAACAAAATAGGAGTCGCTGAATACAAATTTTGGCCCAAGCAACCCTGAGGGGCGGTACGTTATAACGATAGAAAAAAGAACAGCTTAGAGCGAATGGTTCGGGGGCCCAAGCCCCCCGACTTAGTCTTAGGCTTAGTTTATATCTCATATAAGTACCTTAGCTTAGGCTAAGACTAAGGCTTAGGCTTAGTATATCGAGAACGACATGGCCTGCATTTTATTTCCTCCCATCAGGGTTACTTCGGCTCAAATTTCGAATTTTGGTATCCAAGGACAACTATGATCACTTATCAATGCTTACTAGTTAGTTTTTAAATACACAAAAAAATTTTGATCGCTCGCTGTCACTGTGTGTTTAATCAGTATTTCAAACCAAATCGCGATAATTGCTCATGTTTCAGTAGCAGCGCAAGCCGCCGGAGCAGCAGCCGTGGAAGAAGCCGTAAAGATGATTCTGACGATAATCGTAGTGTAAGCTTATTTAATATCACTGTTCGTAGGACGGCCTTTACCTCTGAAAACGGGCTATAATCTACGAACTAATGTGTTTGAGATCCATACCTAACTACTTACCTCTTTATGGAAACATACGCCATTGAAAATGTTTGATTCAATAAATTGAATCCAAATACTTAAGTCGAAGACAAATGCATAAATCTGCGTTACATTAATTAGATAATATGCAATACCACTGGTTTTGCATTTTCAAAATTTATTTCGCTCCTAAATTAAAAAAATATGTTGTCAGAATTTTTTGATTAAAAACTGCAACCCATTCTGCAAAACTTAATATGCTAGATTAATTATTTCCTATCGCAAGATATTTCACATCAACGAAAACAAATCGCAAAAAGCAAGTAAAGAAAGACCAGTGCGGTCAAAAACAGTTAGCTACATGCAGCTGGTGACTACGAGCTTACTTATCACCTAGTATTCATTGGATTTTTTTAGTTTAAACCGCCAAATTTGTGTCATATTTATCAATAGCAACAAGGTATTGGAAAAATTTTGCTGAAAAGTAGAAAAATAAGTCTGTGTACCAAGAAAAAATCTCAATCTCGAAAAATGTAAAACATTTGGACGATTTTATGAAGGTGTATACTCGGGTCAGGCGAAAAAAATGAAAAGGTTAAAAAGGCCCATATGTATAGCCCCAAAAGAGCTTTAATCATACATGCACTAGCGACGAAAAGTTCGAACTGTCTAAAAATACGAGATATTTGTAAAGAGATATATTTGGGGTTGATAACAAGCTGGTCGATATCTAGTAGAACTGTTCAAATAAGGCGCCATCTGCCTTTTAGATATTACTACAAACTGAAAAAATCCCACATCCTGTGGAAACAGGCCAACAAAAAGCAATTCCCAACACTTTTTTGGAAAACAAACATATATATAGTGTTTTTGGGCAGCCTTGTACCAGGTGCGTGATGCTTAACACAAAGATAATTGTTTCGTTAAATTGTCACCAAAGTATATTCACCACTGATTGAATTGTTATAGCATCAGTGCAACTTGTTAATCCCTTGAAATTTCTTTAAGTGCCAATAAGCCCGAAAAAACACTTAGAATCGTCTTAAAATATTATTTCAATTTTTAAAGCCTTCACCTCCGAGGCGTCGTGATGACATTGATGAAGATGAACGTCGAAGGAGATGGGAAAACAAAATTCACAATCGCCAAGATCAGACGAAAAAAGACGTTCTGATTATATTGTATGTTCATGCTTGATAGCGGTTATTGCGGTGCAACTTTTTATAGTATTTTTGGTGGTATAAATTTGTACAAATATTAATTGCATCATAGTCTACTGGTGCATTCTGAACTTTGTATGGACTTTTATGACGAGTTGAGACGAATGCAATAGCGCCAGTTCTAACAAGTACGCTGGATATATACGCATACAGTGCTTTGAAACCAGAATAATCTTTGTCACAAATAACATATGACATCTTTCAAACAACTAGTGCCCTACTAGGTATCCAGTTGCGTAGTAATTACTGAAATTCACGCAAACTATATAAGCATATATTAACAGTTTGGTAGATGGGTTTTATTAAATAGTTGGTGTTATCTTGTCAACAGTCACTCGCAAACATGATGAAAGCATTTTGGATGTTTCAGCAAAATTAGAAAAATGACGAAAATAGAGTTTTTATCAAACAATGTACCTAGGTTCGTAGATGTTCAGTAGCCCTCGCTTTTTCATTAAGTAACAACGTCGGTAAAGAAATAATGAATTTTAGTACCTTAATCAGACATAAACGCTTTTTTAATGGCAATAGCTTCAGGCAATTAACAATAAATATAGTGCTTATAGTACATACAAAAAGCAACACTTGTGCCACGAACATAGCAGTGATAAATTTCAAATACCTGCAATAGTTTAAGTTTGTAATATTATCACAAATATCTAGCTTAACAGAAAAATGTCTTAGCCTAAAACCAGCACCAAGATCGTGTTTGCGTCAGGATTGAGATCATTATAGCATACACTTTAGACCAGCACGGACTAGAAACCATGACCTTAATCATAACGAGTGAATGTCCAGTATGAACTAGATAGCTGAGTTCTAATCGCTTTTCTAATCACAGACAAACAGGATATTAACACACGGCATTGCGAAACTGCAAATATGTAAGATTTATGTGAGAAGCGCAGATCGTTAATTTGTGCAACACTGGTGATGGAGCAAAAATAATGGATGAAAACTCTAGTCCAGCAGTTACACAGTGAACTTCAAAGGAATTTAGACAATCAATACACAAATTCCACATTTTAACGTAAAGATAGGGTAAAGTAGCGCACGTATATTCGTATATTCTCTGGCTTTGATTTTCGTTTACCATACTCGGGTATATAATAGAATAATTTTTGATTAAAACTTACTTAAGCTAAAATGTTATTATTTATATTTGACATACATACTGCCACAAACGTATTTCCAACAAATATTTATTGCATTAATTTTTTTTCATATCGTTTTTATTTGGCATTTTATCTTTGAGTGAAAACTAAGAAACCAAAACAGTATATTTATTGGGATAATTTCTACACCATCATTCCTTTGGCGTTGCTTGATAAGGCATTTCTCCATTGCGATTTGTTATCCGTTTCTTCGCAAAATGTGCGATTTGACGAAATTTCACGCTTAACGGTCAAACCACTGGAGTACACTATATGCGGCCTTAATCAAAAAAATAAATTGCTGCAGTGTGAAAGATCATCCTTCCTAAATTTTAAACAATTTAATTTTAACCATGTTTTTCCTAAGTGGCTCTGCATTTCATGCACCAACGATCAATTGCCTGACGCCATGAGCAGTCAAACTCTGAGCGCTGTGTTGTAAGTTACGCTTACTAGTCGTTGAGCTATTTCGGAGCTTTTATTAGAACCCTGAAAGCTTGTCGCAAGACAGATAACAACACAAACAGCGCAGTAAACATTGAATTTGGTTATACAACGCGACATAGCTAAAAAGTTAAAGCAGTCGTCGTCCAACAGCTGCGGGCGTTAAATAATTATACTATCTAAAACTAGTAAAAATGCTCGGGATGACAAAACATCGAAACTGAGAGTATATATTCAACCATTAAACTAATTTTTGTGAGTGAAGAAATGTGTTTCCAAAAGCTGTTCAACGGCACCGACTATAGCCTTTGTCTCAAACGGAAAGACCAAATACTCTATGATGGGTGACAAACGTGAGATTGGGAAGATGCATTGATATGCCACATATGGTTTTTGTCTCAATCGAACAGAGCAAATGCTTCATGATGGCTGCCAAACCTGAAATTTTGGAAATGCGTCAAGCTAAATCGATATGCCATATATTGCTTTTGTCTCAACCAGAAACCCAAATGCTCCACGATGGCAGCCAAAAGTGAGATTTGGCAAATGCATCAAGCCAAATTGTTATGCCATATATGGCTTTTGTCTCAATCGAAAAAACCAAATACGTCATGATGGCTGCCAAACGTGAGATTTGGAAAGTGCATCAAGGCATATTGATATGCCATATATTGCAAGCTCCATTGAGTTTTTACCGGACATTGACGTGATCATGGTTGATGATGACAAATTAGTCTCTTATTTGCTTTTTGAAGGCGAATAAATCATATAGTGGATTTTTCTTTTGCAGTGCCACTAAATCACGCTTCCATTAGGTGAACTCTTGTTATGCAAAAGAGCATTCCTGGCAAATAAATGGGTTTACAGGTCCGCAAAGTACTCCAATGAACAAATACTAAACCTCCAACTTTTAACTTTATGTTTTAAACGTTATAAAATATTAGAATTTGGATATAAACATTTATTTGAATTCGAGTGGAACGAGAATTCTCAATTTTGGCTCTGGAGGGGGTTTGAGGAGGTCCTGTCTGTGTGTGTGTCTGTGTGTGTCCCACCTGGATCTCGATAGCGGTTGGGCGGATTTTGATGCAAGATAGCTCATTCGAACCGCAATGGTCGATTTAGGTGTAGTGACGGAGCCCGATTTTTGAATTTTTTCCCGTGGGAAAAGTTATGGGGCAAAATGACGTCATTTTGGCGCATTTTTCGGGCACCCCTCCAGTTTTTGCGACTTTTCTCAATAAGTAAACGAGATATCCGCAAACTAATAGACCTATTCCATGTAGCTTTATAACAAGTTTTTCCACTACTTCCCAATCTGGAGTCTATAAGCTTATAGTTGGCGCCAACTTTCATATTTGGTGAAAAGTCGTGGGAAATGCACCTAAATGAGTGATTATTGTTGGTTTTAGTGTCGGATATGGGGCTTTCTGACCCTGCAAGCTGATTGCGAGTGTCAAAAATATTGTGTGGCAAATGTTTTTCACACTTCTGCTTCATACTTGGTATGAAAAATGAGATTTTTCTCAAGTGTCGGTTTGAATTCTTTAACGTTCTTTTCACGGTCAATTTAGGGTTTTATTGAATTATTAAATTGTTAGTTAATTGTTTTTGTATTCGTTGTATGGTGTTTTGTCTACTGCATACGTTGGCTATCAAAAGAGGCGGGCGTCACTATGGCTCATCACTCACGGTTTATATAATGCTGCACCTGCGTACTGTATGTAGGCTTTGTTTGTGTGTGCTTTCTACAACAGACTTCGGGGGATTGTTCTCACCACTCGAATTCTGGCTTGCAAGCGAGATTCACTAGTATAGATAACAACACTGTTAATTGTGCCGCTACTGTTGTGTATTTGTTCTATACACTTAAAGTTTCCGCAGCAGATAATGTAATTTTTCCGGGGTTTAACACGCTCCAATGACACATTGAACATATAGACAAAAACACATAGATTATATTGCGAGAATCCACGCTCTGCGATGTACGAATTGTATTTGCGTTGACACATATTTGTCTATTTTACACGTTTGTCCGCGTTCATCAAATGACATTCTGAATCAGACACTATTGCTCACTGTCTATTGGTGTATTATAGCGTTCGAGAAACACGCGATTGGTAATCGCGTTTTAACTTGTAAGCTTTCAGCAATATGCGATGCGAAATCGCTAAATAGTGACCGTTAAGAGCGACTACGCGTTGCTGCATCACAAATTGTGTACGCGTTGATAAGGGAGAATTGTGATTTATTCGCGTTTATCGCTTTTACTATCGTGAATTGACATGACAAAAGAACAACTCAACTGTGCGCACGTAAAGTTGACTCTCGTATTAACTGTTCAAAAATGTTCTTTGTAGAAGTGTGACGGTATTGCGGGCTTTGCCTATAAAATTGGTGTAGCAAGATGCCCATGTTTCTGATATTGCCACATTACCGCGTGTTGTGGATATTGCTTACGTTCTGTTGCTCCAATTAATTAAAGATGGGTTACCTGCCATATTTTAAACATATTGGAGTCAACTCGGTCTCGTGCAAGTACATATGACATGTGTTTAACTTCCGGTCGGCATCTTTTTTGCGGTTTGATTAGTTTTTTCTAGTAGGTACATAGGTTTATATTACGTGTACAAACAAATTTTGATTAATCACTAATAAAAAATTAATTTAAAACGAAACAGCTTTCATGTTGATTGAATTAATGCGATACAGATAAATAACAAATCTATAGGTTAAATGTAAATGTACGGTCACAGATACTTGTAGACAGATTTACAAGAGCTATAGATAATAATGACCCTAAGACGGAAAATTTGACTCCCATTAACTATGCTTGAAGAACTTTAACTACCCCGACACGTGTAACTATTTACTTCAAAAATGTAATACTTACAAGTTCCTTATGCGGCATTCACGTTATAATGTCCTCATCGTTTGAATTTTTTACCCCCTGCGCTTGTGACTATGCTCTACCGACGGTAAGGGTCACCATTACTGTATAATATTACATGATGGTGTTCAATACACCTTATACCTAATGCATTAAAACATTGCGACATCTGCCATACCGCGTAGCTACCCTGTTTTCGCGGAATAAAGGTGTCATGAATACCACCTATGACGTATTTGATGCAATCAACATGCATGTTACTAAAAAGCCGTTCAGTAGAGAGGGCACCGATACCATTTACTTCGTTTATTATAAAATCTTTGTGACAATACGGAAACTAACAGACATGAACGCATATGCAAACGAACACAGGCCTTTGATAACGAGCGCTCTTGGCACGGCTTTTAAGGCTTAGTTGCATTCTTGTGTTTCATGCCTGCTTATACAAAATATATAAGACTGGGGTGGCGCACAATTTTTTGATTCTTGGTTCGGCGAGGAGTCAATAGTATCCGACCCCCCGCAGTACTACCCAGTGTTTAGACCTAACTATATCAGCTGTAAGACGAAGGGATGTGAAAGCAGCCATCTGAATAGTTGGGCTGGTGTGTTATTGGAACCAGCGATCTCCCTGCTTTGGACCCACAAGCACACGCTCTACTGACTGAGCTATCCCTGGCCGACTTCATAACAGATGTAAATACGCGATATTCAACAAAAAATAGCAAAATACAGTCGCGGATTCAGATTTCACGGTGGGATCCCCATACTCTCCCCCCCCCCACAAAGGGCCGCAGCCCCCTCCCGAGGCGCCGCAACCACCCTCCTTCCGAAGGCGCCGCACACCCCCGAGAAATCGCACTTTTCAGGAGGAGCAGCACTCCTCCACTATCCCGCGGCGGTGTACCCTGCCGCCAAGACTTCACGCCCCTTATACAGGCGCCGCACCCCAGTCCACCCCCTGGTGGTCCCACTCCCCTCCCGAGGCGCCGCAACCACACCCCCCGGGAGGCGCCGCACACCTCCGAGATATCGCACTCCTCAGGAGGTGCTGCACCCCTACCTCTCCCGAGGCGCCTTCTACCGCCTTTGATGCGCCAAGCACTCTGCGCCCGGCGCCGCAGCCCCCCAATGCGTCATAGCCTGCCGCCGAGACTTCGGCCCCACCACCCAGGTGCCGCTTCACCCCCTCCCAGCTCGCCGCACCGCCCCTTGGAGGCGTCGCCCTTCCTTCCGAGGCGTATCACCTTCCCCCATCCCCGAACCGCCGGACCTCCCCTCTGATTGATGCGCCACACACGCTGTCCCAGGCACCGCACTCCCCAGAGGCGTCGCACCCCGTAGCGGAAGCGCCTCCTCACCGAAGTGCCGTACCTGTCCACCTCCCCAAGACGCTGTACCGTCCTTCCTCCCCAGAGGTGTCGCATTCCTGCCCCACCCTGAGCCGTCGCACCTCCTCTCCGCCGTGCCTCCTCCCCCGAAGTGCGAAACCCTCCTACGCTCCAAACGCCTTTTTCTATCGCGAGCCACCGCACTCGGCGGAAGGAGTATAGATTAGTCTTCCTACCGTGGCAATCGACGACGCCACAAAGTCGATCCGAGCCTCAGGGTAGTAATCTCTCTCACCTATTAACACGTATGTACGTGGTCTGCCCCGCCAAGACCTACTACACTCTTTAGTCATCGGATATTGGCACCTATGCATGTTCCGGTGGGGGATACGACCAATGGATGTCTCCTGGAACCATCCTTGGCAAAATAATCTCTTGTTTTGTTGCTAGCTACAATAGCTATGTGCGTAAGCTATGTTGGTAGTTATCTTAACATAGCACCTCATTTAAAAAGTAAAATGCTGGAAAAATCCATTTGTGCTCGTATTGATCTGCTGAAATATCGGTGCGCAACAGGTTATTTGAATGCTGTAGCTAGGACCATTATGTACTTGACTAGATGGTATAGCGAGCACCCGCAACGAGAGGGAAAAATTAGAACAATGTGCCTGGAACTATGAAAAAATTCCAAAAAAACGCCGTGCTAGCTATCCCTGGGAAAATTTATAAAAATCGTGGGGGTATCTAAAACACCCTGTTATCCACGGTGTGCACGACACTGCGTGGTAGACATAGGTTCCAAACAATAACTGGGCACGTTATAACTTGAACGCCGCATTAGTACAGAGTTTCTCATTTGGTAGACATTTTTTCAAAGAGCACCAGCTAGAGGTGCCCGATTTTACCAGGGGCTATAAATTGGTGAAACCTACAAGACTATCTGCTGGTTAAATCGGAGGATTACGAAAATTGTCAATACTCAAATTTTCAATGTAAAGCGGTTAAATGGTTAATAATTTGCTTCAGAAACTCACGTAATGGATAATGATTTCCTTCAGAAACTCACCTAATATGTAATTATTGATACTCAGACAAATTTTTGGTGGTTTTATTAAATATTTATCTTCTTAATGGAATTTTAGATATCATATTGCATGTTATCCATGAATAAGTGGTTTACCGCTAGGAAAACAATTTATAAAAGGAAATAATTCCAGAAGGAATCCACGATTTTGTGAGGGGCCACGGACCAGAGGTTCCCGTCTTATGATATGGTAATGTTATATGCCACCGACCTCTCAACTTTGAAAAAAGCAACAATAACTTGTTTATTTGCATTTGTGAAAAATCAACGATGCTTTTTGACGGCTAAGAATAACATTCACGATCTCTATAGCATTGTTTACCAGCACACTGGTTGTTAAATATAGATAAATCTCAAATGTTTGTAGGAACGCAAAGGTTACCCAAAGCAAGGTTTTTGCTTGGGCTGCTAACAAGGTTATTTAGTTAACTGTATTCAGTTCCGCGTATTAGTGTAATCTACGTTTCAGCGGTTATCAAAACGGTCGCGGTAATCATAACGAGATCCGCAAATTTCAGTTTACAAAGCGTCAATTGCTTAAAGCTGACGATAAAATGCAGTTTGTTCTCGACGAAATGGCTCAACATTTTGGAATGAAAGCACATCGAAGGTAAAGTTTGGGCGGTGATTACTGTTGCCCTATACATTTGAGATATCATATGCTTTACATTGAAAGCTAAGATCTTTTATTTTACTGTGTCCTCCAACGAACTAGCATTTAATACAGTTGCTATGCATGCTTTACTTCGCTACGATACAACAGGTATGTCAACTATGCATTATAAAACTGGATGTTTATATGATATCTAAGCGATGATCGTTACAGATTTGTTCCTATCGATTTTTGGCGTTTTAGCGGCAACATGGTCATTGCACAAATTCGACTTAAAACAACTATTGGTAGGAAACCGCTTTGAAGTAAACATCTAACTTTGGGGAAAATTGCTGTGGTTAAACTGTACACTTGCTGCTGCAAGCTTAATATCTAGAAAATATGGAAAGGCGTGTACAATCAAATCGGTATAATTCAAAGCTAATTAATGTTACGTGCAATAGTCCCCGATGTGCTGTCGGCTCGACGACGAAGTGCTGTTTGCTTTTGCATAAAACAACATTTCGAACACTTTCAAATTCTCCAAATATCTTTAGTTGAATGTTCACAGTATTTCGGTAACAGATAAAATGCAATTCATTTGTTTTAAAACTATAAAATCAAGCTAGAACAGTGAATCGAATAAAACAGATACAGATGCTACTTATCATTTGGGCTACATAAGCGTAGTGGTTTCCAAGTATATGGCCGTATAAAATAGTATATGATGGAATATTTAGGTCTAGTTTTCATTGAGTTGTGTTAATAAACTACCTGTGATATATCTCTTTAAGTAGGAGAATTCTAGATCATTGGACTAAAAATAAACCAGATTATGGTGCCATTATTAAGCACATAGATCGCTTCATATATATTGTTCCTACGTTCGAAGCTAAGCTTTGCGTTTTATTTTACGTGTCTTATATTGTATTATAGTGTAGAACATACTAAAATGCAGTCACATAAAATATTCAAGAAGCGATAGCGATATCACAGCCTAAAGGCAGCAAAAAAGGAATTTTTTGCTTATTAGGTCTTTTGAACGAAACGAGAAATATTAAATACATAATTTATATAATTTAATCGTTTCCGTGTACTTGTAACAGGAGCGTTCCGACCCGTTACGTGCTTTTGCAGGATTTTGGTGCTAAAACCACCTAAACACACCACGAACTAAACATGATCACGAGACATTGGTTTTGGGGGCATCTCGGTGTACTAATATAAGATCTGGGAAATCGAAATTGTACTAGAAGGGATGTTCTATTGCATGGTGCTATGGTTTGTTAGCAGTGTTATTCCGCTTATTAACCTTTGCTTACTAACATTTATCGCTCATTTTGTTTGTTATAACCCATTTCTTTGATATGTGCTTATAATCTTTGCCATTGCATGTATTATTTTCATATGGATACTGTGTCGGGCTCTCATCCGGGACATTATACTGGACGGAACTGCGCGGTAGTAGTTGAAAGTGTAACCTGTAGCTTGGTTCGGAGTAATTGAGAGTCAACTTACGATGTGCTAATTGTGAACTGAAAATTAGGCTTTGCTGCAGATTCGGAGAACGCATCTGGGACTCGACAACGCGCCCCCATAGCGTTGTAGTTTCAATATTAGGACCGCCCGGGAATGGTAAGCCATCGATTGTTTAGCCTGGACCATTGGCTTAGTAGTATTTAGAATCAAAAGTATCAATTTTACTTGGGTTAGATAATATATGGGGCCATGGTCGAGAGTAATACATGTAGAACGTGGTCACGAAAACAACGAAAAGCTACAGGCTTAAACTAATGGAAAATCAGGGGTACGGCAGTTTACGAATGATTCGGGGACGACGGAGGTCGGGCTCGTTTGTCGGCCCGTAACCGTCTAACGGTTTCGATTTTGGAGAACAACCCGAGTACTTTGTGATAGCGAATTTCATAGGCTTTACGATAAGGTCAAAATGCCCCAGGTCACACGAGGGGTTCACCCGAAATTTAAGGAGCAAACATGCCAGATTTGAGCAAACAGCCGTTACTTACGCTAAGTTTGGTTGTTAAGGTGGCCGTAAAATCGCTATACTTTTCGACACATTTTATACATGTATATATATATATTACGTACAATATCTTAGCTCAATGCACCTTCGTTTCTCCACTCGCCCTCTCGAACGAACCCTTTTTTTACGCCTTTTGTATGAACTCTCAATGTTTGAAACCCCCATGATGAATCGGTACTCTCAGCCGATTCCGTTGAATCGTCGCTTTGGTGATCGTTATTCTTGCGAACAAGGCCGCCCTCGATGAAACTGACGACAGCGCCAAGCTGCCTATGTCACCGAACGACTAAACGACGCCATCGAGTCTAACGGTGCCCTGTGATCCAGCTGAGGGTGGCCGCTGAGACTCTTGTTTTCGTAATCATTAACATCCGCAATCATCTGATTATCGCCATTTCACATATTTCCCCTTCTTACTGCAGGGTCACCGATAAAACTGCCGCGTATCACTATGCAGCCTATCCATCAAGAAATTGAACGATCACAGGCTGGTCTTGATCCGTCTGATCCGTAAGGCGACATGTCAATTGCCACTCTGTCAGATGACTACTCCATAGCGCAAGTTACAGAAATCGACATAAATTTTCCTGTTTTGTACCCTTTCCGTATCCGACCCCTAAATGTATACATACGACACCTCATTTTACTAGCGAGCGCAACGATATACGGCGAGCCTCCGCCTGACTTCCCGCTAAACCGCCACAACCTGCTAAAATGCCCCTAGTTTGGAGTGATAATAAATGGTGGTATAAAATACCCCAAATTTTATTTTCGACTCGAAGGTGGGCACATCGCCCCTCATTGCGTTCATCACTTCAAGACATCTCCAAATATACCCGGCGGGTCTCCGTCCTCCCGCCCGTTAACCCGGGACATACATCGAAAGCGCCCCCACCTTCGTCAAGACTCTCCCTATGACAGTCGTTTTAACACTTTTACGAACTTAACACGTGGGATGGGCATCGTTCTGCCCTAGCATTAGTGTGGGAGAGGCCGCCAAATTCACCTATACTAACATATTTAAATTGACCGAGGTGGCTCTGGCTCCAATATTACGTCTACCCCCTTGTGTTTGGTGTCATTCGACCCCGTTTTTCGTCCTGGCAGTGAATCTGACCCCGACCCGCCGAAATTCCGTCGGGAACCCCTGTCCCACCCCTTCCCGTGTCCCTCTCAATGTTCGCTCTTTTTCTTCGCCCTCTCTCTTTTCTTCCTTTGCTGTTTTGTTGTTTTTTCTTTCTCTCTCCTCGACTGACCTTTTGGCAGTCGTTATCGTCGCCGTGTCCTCGTCGAATACACAGTCGATGCCGGAAACGACAACGAGGACACCCAGAGAAGACAGATCGACAAAAGAAATAAGAACGACATATATGAACATATATATATATTTAATATATAAATTATATAAATTTTAGAGTTTTATATCGTATGTATATATATAAGGACGGTCTTGCCGGGTCGAATTGAGGGGTAGGATTAGGGACTCGTAGTGGCTCCCGGGAGACGCGGCCGAATTTGTCCGCCCGTCGAACGATCCCCGGATGGGGCGCCGTCCCTGACCCCCGCTGGTACGCCTCCGGTGACCCTCGCCCTCACTGGTGCGCTTGAAAGCCGACGTTTTAAGCTGGGAAACATGATAAGATACAACCCTGCTTAGCGTACCGAGATGTCCTTAGGATACAGGGTCAGGCTTTGAATCGTGACAAAGCTAAATTAGTTGGGAGGCGTTTCGAGATGACAAAGACGACGCCGCAGATGGTGTTGTAGCTGGAAGGATGTGTAAGTATATTGCAAAGTGCCAGGTCATCGATTTGTTAGATTGATGGTGTTCTCTGGGGGATTGCGTGGATGATGAGTGTTGGTATTTCCTGCTTATGCTCTAAATTTGATTGACGAGCAAGTGCGTTCGACGTTAAGTTGCCGTCCTAAATGACGAGAAAATGACGAGGCAACCAGAAAGAGGGGACAGATTTTCATTTTGACAGGGATTAAACGAGTTACGGAATTTACGTGATGATAGTAGACGTGGGGTGTGACAGCTTAAATGGCGTTAAATGTTTAATGATCGATGCTGGGAATCTAATTTGAGAGACATCCGGCGCTAATGGGCTAATCGAGGTAGTACGAACAGGGAGCGAAGGCTTCGCGTTTTCTGAACTGATTGGAATCGAGATCGCAGATGTCCAACCTCCGACTATTCGGAGGATTCAAATTTGATGTCGACGATTTTTCTTTGAAGCCGACTCTCCCTAAAGTAGTTCGATGGTTTACGGTAGAGCCGACTTTCGGAAAATCATGAACTTGCTGATTGGACCCCAAGGCTGATTCGACAAACCACGACCCGAATTAACTCGCCCGTGATTGGAGGCCAAAAGAAAAGCACACGAAAAGATCGACAGAATTTTCGAGGTTAGGTGTGACGCTCAGAAAAGACGCATCAGTTCGACTTCGGCAGCGCGGAGTTCGGTCGACTTTACTGACCGGCTCCGACGCAAGATTTTCATGTGTTTTCATGTTAGTTCATTTGCTTTCGCGTGCTTTGTGGTTTCGCATTTGGACTGGAGTCGATGGTCGGAGGACCGTGCAAACATTCGTCTTGCGAAAGAGGCATGGCTTTTGGCGCCCCGGATCGAAGATCGTAAGTGAGGTTGAATAGGATAGCCTGGAATATGGGGGTTTACTTTCCACAGATGTAACAGTGACAGACCACTCCTTGAAAATTTTAATCTACAGTAGCACAATCCCGTTCCCCATAGGTTAGCTTGACGTCAGTGGTCAGACGTTCTGCCTTTCCCCCGACTTGCTACGTTTTTACAAATTCCTTGACAAACCTCCGTGGGGCGAGTTCCGCTTTTGGCGTTGTGGGCCATTGTGCGGGATGGTGGTAAATTGTTGGAACTGAAGTCGAAGTCCTTCTGATTCCCCGTGGTCTTAGGTAGGACGCCTATCGTCCATGTTTCACATGACTTCCATCTTTTGAGGTAGGAGTATCGAATTTTCCTGAGCAGACCACGGTCAAATTTTCTAATGCATCGGAGCTGAATCAATAGGGATTGGCTTTACTATTTATGGTTATAGTTTACACACTTACAGCTTAGTTTACTGTTCGATGCTCATGCCGTGTTTGAGATCGAACCTATGTGAAGATTAGGAACCGAGGTCGCGCCCTCACCCCAAATCCCCATGAAATCGGAAAAAGTACCAAAACAACACTGGACAATCAGGCTAGCCCGTGAGGGCGATATCAGAACGTCGTCCTCATATGCCGCCCTTTCCCGTCTATCGGTCACATGATAGCATTTGCCCATCGGACGCCACGTACATCCGCCTTCGGTCAGTCGTGTCACTCGTTGAAAATGAGTCCCAGTAGTCGTAAGCGCCGCGAACTTCCAAAACGACCAGACGTGTAAAGCCTGTAGGATAAACGGTAAGTGACACGCAGGAGCACCCCATAACCAGCTTTGTATCGAGTATCGATCGAGCTTTTATTTTGTGTTGCTCGTATAGGACTCGCCTGGCCAAGTCCTGTCGCACCTTTCTCCGTTCACGTTGTCACCCGTCCCTCCCCGCACGCAACGAGTCATGATTTAGAGTCGCGCACCGTAAAGGAGCATTCTTCGAAGCACTCTAGGGCCCTTGCCCATAGCTGAGGAGAGTCGCTAAAATTGAACGTGAGCCAGGACAACTGCCCTAGCCCGCGAACAGGCGGGTATCTGCATGCTTTGCCCCGTCGTCTCGTCTTGACACCCATCCCCCGTCATTTACTGAACCCCTGCGACCGCAGCGAGTCATTGCGAGCGTCCCCAACACGATTAGTACAGTAGCCCGCATTGCTAACCGACCGAGGACACTCGTCGCCAAACGTAACTATTAAATCATTGAATAAACTTTGTATAGACATCACCGAGTACCGTGTTAATCAATACAGAGGCGCTAGGAGTACCAGAAATTCGTCCGCTTGGACGAGTCGGCCCGGTCCGTCATGGCTTACGGACGAGAATGTCTCAAGCACTGACAAACACGGCCCTCTGTCAATATTGTTTGGTTACCGGAGCCGAAGGAGGTCATAGGAAATGTCATCGACACTCAAAATTGTCGACTAATTGAACTGAAAAGTTTCCTAGGAACCTTTTATCATGTCGCACTCCAAAATGAGCATAACTTTCATAGTCAAATTATTGCTTCCAAGCTTAAACTTGTTAAGTACAGCATGCCACGCTGTAGAACATCCGACATTAAATTCTCAGGGGTCGTCGGAACCCTGTGTGGGCCACACAGGCTACGACGTTCTAACACAAAATCACGAGATCCAACCTTACTCAAGACAAAGTGGGCTTCAATTTCCTAAAGCGCTTTTCGAAACTCGTTCTAATTTACACGGAAATAAATTGAATTAAACAACTTCCGATGAGACTAGGATAGGGAACGACGGCCAAGCATCATGGCCTGTGAGCAGGTGTCGGTGCTAGCCTCCCTAGGGACTTCTGTAGTCATGCCAGAAATTAGACACGTGCGCAACCAATCGGGCGATGTCCGAACACACCCCGTGAAGAGCACCTGCGGCCTGCTAAGCTCCGTAGCTTCTTGGTCAGACCAAGAACAGGGTTAAAATTTCTGAAATCTACGGTCCGCCCTTGAGGTTACGATAGCCGGGGTCGTATGGGCATGGTGTTAGGAAGTTGCGCCATGCCACTGCTTCCCGTTATTACGTACATATATTTAAATTGGATATTTACTTACGT
>JASANE010011220.1:0-26255 GCA_030248225.1 Trileptium ribeirensis
ATGTTCTTGGTTCAGTTACGTATTGCTCCTTAGATTTTAAAAATTGATCACCCTAAGACTAGAATCCCAATTTCTGTTCTTGTTTTTCGCATGTAACGTCAGTAGATATGGATACAGACCTGCGTTATTTTTGCCGCTATGGAAAAGCCTTCGGACTCTAGGAAATTATTGGCTGGTTTAGTTATTCTAATGTCCTAGTAGGTAGGTATTTTCTAAAACCGAGCTAACAAAAAGTTATGTTTGAACTGGACCCAAATGCAGCATAGTAAAATACGACGTTGAGAGCCTTAGAGCATATTTGGGAACACAACATCCACTTTTTTGATTCCTGAAATCGCAATCCGTTATTACCCGACACATCATGATCATGATGTAACTGAGTAAGATTTCCACCGCAACCTGAGTAAATTTACGATTTCCCGGATGACTCACCTAAACTATATACTTTAGAAGACTCCCAGTATTAATAAAAGCAAAACGTATTCTCAATTCGGTCGCCCATTTTTGTGATTGGGAGAAATTCCCAGCTATCAGTATTATTAGTCGTTCCCACCGGACTTGCGTACTGTGTGCGACATTAATTCTATCTGTGGCTACCATCGCTACGTGTAACCAGAGTTGGATGTGGGTGGAATCTCCGACCCACCCCACCCCACCCCACCGCGTCTTCGACCCACCCCACCCCACCCCACCCCACCGCCCCACCAGCTAATATCCGACCCACGACTGCACTATATATGATATCATATATAATATATTGTATATAACACACATATATATATATTCTATGTAATATATAATACATATGATATGTTATATATTCTATATAATATATAATACATTATATATAACATATAATATAATATATAACATATAATATATTATACATAATATATAATATATTTCTTTTAGCATTGTGGACACTGACGGTGTAGCTTCTTCCATGTTCTTCAAAAATGCACAAGTGTCATTCGACCAAACAGACATCTTATCTTAGATTTGTCTTATCTTTTAATTTTAGATTAGCTCTATTAATTGATCAAAGACAATAATTCGAAATTCTTTTATATCTTGACAAAGCCAATACGACGACGACGATTTTAATTTTAATTATAGTTTATAGCAGTACCAGTTAGCTGGTTGTTTCAAGGCTACTCCCGCCTTAAGCGAGTTCAATCTGCTTAAAAAACTGAGCATTTCTGCTGAGTCACATTCACCGGCGTAACAATTAACGTCTGTGTAATGGTTGGCCAGTGTCACCTACTAACAACACAGCCCGGTGAGGGCATTGTGACAAGTTGATAGAACTTAGAAACATGGGAACTGTTCGCGAAATATTTGCCTATATTTCTGACCGTGACTGTATATAAGTATCAAGCTTATTTTAAGTATATTAACGGCAACGGAAAGCCGTATTTTCTACCCAAGTCGCTAAAGTTAAATACTGCCTGCTTAGCCGAAATGTTGAGATTTAAACACGTTTGAAACAAAGTGTTTGCGACAACAACAGTGAAGAAAGTTCTATTGCGCAGGTATATATTGCATGATGCCGTATGGCCATCCATGGCAATATGTGCAATTGGGGTTCACAAACACGCTTACAATGCAACAAGAGACTGACCACTACACATCGGATATAACAAGTTAAGTGCTGTCAGCCGAGTATGAACGTAGCACTAATTACCAGTAGCCCCACACACCAATGCGGTGAACACTGAAATGATATCTTTGGACAGCTGTGCAGACGCTCTTAGTGAAAGGGAGTGACGCTTTAAAAGTCGTCTAAGACTTCATCTTGCAGTGGGGCTGTCCAAAAAGCGAAAAGCGCCAGCTAACCTTGCTATGCTTCTATTCAGCCCTGTCTTTTGAAAACAGCTCTAATTCATTTACTTTAAAAAGTGGTGACCCCCTTTTGGTTGCATTGACTCACTTTAGGGTACCCTGACCCACGTTTGGGCATTTGCTGGCATTTTCTGACGTTTATACTAAGAAATATTTCAGCTATGATACAAGACTTTATATTGAAGAACTATTTATATATCCAGTTAGTAAACATCATAAGCTTCATAATGATATAAAAATCATCCCAGTACATGCAAACAATGCTCCGATATAAGTGCTGTATCGTGTCAGAAAAAAAGTAAAATCTTTAAAAAATTCCACACTCTCAATACACAAAAAATTAAACATAATGTTGTTCCTTAAATATTATAGTTACCAGGTTTAATTTTATATCAGCCAATAGGAAATCGATGCAGCTTTCCAACGAAATTTCCATTCCTCTGATAGGCCAATAAATGACGAAACGGTGAACGCTCAAAGGAAAATCTGACCCGCTTTAGGGCTGACCCAGTTTTGGCGTGTTTACTATATGCTAAAGAGCCAAAACACTAAACAGCTTCAGATTATAGATGTTGCAAAGTATATAATATGCTAAACAATGTGGGTCGGATGAAAATTTGGAGAAGCTATAGATAATTTTTGACTTTGTTCAATAAGTAAGATTTTTCATTGGCCCGACCCACCCCACCCCACCCCATGGTTTTCGTCATCCGCCCCACCCCACCCCACCCCACCCCATGGGTCGACCCACCCCACATCCAACTCTGACAAGCCTTGGAGTGTTACGGGTTGGTAGGTTTATAAGCAAGGAGAGCGCCTGACTTAGGTCTGATAGCGCGGAAATTCTCCCAGTCCGCAAAAATTGGCATTATTGGAATGTTCCCGATCATGATGTTGATTATGGCAAAGTACTTCCTAACTACTCAAATAATTTCATCAGGGAATCTTAGCTTTACGCAAGTTATTAGTTACACGCAGAGTTGGATGTGGTGGGTGGAGGGACCCGTGGGTCTGACTGAGCAAATGCGAAAACCATGGGGTGGGGTGTGGTGGGCGGGGCCAAACAAAAAATCTTACTTTGAACAAAAGTCAAAAATTATCTATAGCTTCTCCAATTTTCATGCAAACCACATTGTTTAGCATATTATACTTTGCAACAGTGTATAATCTGAAGCTGTTTGGTGTTTTGTTATATAGTAAACACGCCAAAATAGGGTAGCACGGATCAGTTTTCCTTGCAGCGTTCACCGTTTAGTTCATTTATTGGCCTATCAGAGGAATGAAAATTTGAGTCGAAAGCTGCAACGATTCTGGCTGATATAAAATTAAAATTCTCATTAAGTGTTAATATTCGAGGAACAACATTATGTTAATTTTTTGTGTCGGAAGTGTGGAATTTTTAAAGATTTACTTTTTTTTCGACACGATACACACTTATATCAAAAACATGTTTCCATGTACTGAATATGATTTTTATATCATTCTGAAAAAAGCTTATGATGTTTACTAACTCAAATACTATGCAAATAGTTCTTCAATATAAAGTCTTGTATCATAGCTGAATATTTTTCTTCATATAAAACGTCAGAAAATGCCAGTGCCCAAAATACAGGTTCATCAAGCAGCATGCACCAAAAAGGGGGTCACCCCACTTTTTAAAAGTAGAATAGAGCGTATTCGACAGGGGCGGAGTGAGCGAGGTGAGATAAACGCTCGTTTAGTTTTTTGGAGCGGCGCGGGAAGCTTAACCGACTTTTTTCACTAAGAGCGTCTGCACCTGTCAAAGATATCATTTCAGTGTTCACCGCATTGTGGGGCTCCTGGTAATTAGTACATTTTCATACTCGGCTGACAGCACTTTATCTTGAAATATGCAATGTTGTGTCGTCCGGTCTCGTCGGCACTCATCGACGCATGCACAAATCTATTGCCGATAAACACTCATGCGACCGAGAACTGGCCGCATGGATTCAATACGTCTTTCCAAAAGCCCTAACGCTTATCCCTTAGAGTTCTGGAAATGCAACAATACGTCTTTCCTTTTTCCCAAATCATGGGTCGGCTAAGCCAACGCGTATTTTTCGCGTGTCTGGAAGTTTGGCGCCGTCAGAAAAGATTCTCTTCGATTGGCTTAACCATTACCGAAGGCCCACGACTTCAAGCGAAATGCTAAAAGCGATTGAAATCGTTAAGGCAGGAATAGCCTTGAAAATAACATAACTAGTAGCTCTACAGTATAAGACCATTATATCATTAGTAATACTTTGTAAATTATAAATGTATTTTTTCAAATTTATTGTCTTTGTTTTTTTTAACAGAGGAAGCCAAAATTAACGTATAGATAAGATCAATTGTTAAAATCAAGTTGTTACTGTTTAGGTCAAATAGACTTGCTCATTTTTTCAAGAATTAGATTACTCAGCAGTCATTTCCTAAAATTTGGTAAAATAAGATATATATTATATATTATGTAAAATTTATTATATGTTTATATATTATATTATATGTTATATATAATGTATTATATATTATATAGAATATATAACATATCATATGTATTATATATTACATAGAATATATATATATATATATGTTATATACAATATATTATATATGATATCATATATAGTGCAGTCGTGGGTCGGATATTAGCTGGTGGGGCGGTGGGGTGGGGTGGGGTGGGTCGAAGACGCGGTGGGGTGGGGTGGGGTGGGTCGGAAAATTCCGCCCCACATCCAACTCTGGTTACACGTAGCGATGGTAGCCACAGATAGAATTAATGTCGCACAGACTACGCAAGTCCGGTGGGAACGACTAATAATACTGATAGCTGGGAATTTCTCCCAATCACAAAAATGGGCGACTGAATTGAGAATACGTTTTGCTTTTATTAATACTGGGAGTCTTCTAAAGTATATAGTTTAGGTGAGTCATCCGGGAAATCGTAAATTTACTCAGGTTGCGGTGGTAATCTTACCCAGTTACATCATGATCATGATGTGTCGGGTAATAACGGATTGCGATTTGAGGAATCAAAAAAGTGGATGTTGTGTTCCCAAATATGCTCTAAGGCCTCAACGTCGAATTTACTATGCTGCATTTGGGTCCAGTTCAACATAACTTTTGTTAGGCTCGGTTCTAGTACCTACCTACTAGGACATGAATAACTAAACCAGCCATAATTTCCTAGAGCCGAAGCTTTTCCATAGCGGCAAAAATAACGCAGGTCTGTATCCATATCGACTGACGTTACATGCGAAAAACAAGAACAGAAATTGGGATTCTAGTCTTAGGGTGATCAATTTCTAAAATCTAAGGTATACTAGGTTTAACCTAGCCATAGCACATGATAGTGTGCTAGATCGAAGGGTACGGTAGTGTTAAGCTAAGCAGTCACTCCATTGCAAAGTTTTAATGTAGCAGGGAACTAGATAGGGCCGAGGGCGGACCTCGGCGTCGAAAAATTGCGATTTGTGCCGTGTTATAGCGTCGCTTATCGGCTCTGTTGTTGTAACGACGGAATTATAAATAGGGCGACCAATATTAAGAGTATTTCGGTCAGGGAATCTAATATTTGCTAGGGTTCAGATAATTCAGGGCATGGAGTTGATCATAGAAACGGTAGTTAATTGGAGAATACTGAAGAAAGAAAACTTACGTTTCCCATAAGCCGGTTACGTGATTAGCAAAATTCTGAGAATAAGAATAAGGAGAGGCAGCCGTATGTCACCTGATTCTGTCAGGTTCTAAGATCCTTCAGGGTGCGAGCATCGCTCCCATAAATAAACGCACTACGGCCCCAACAGCATGCGAATAACGCGGAAGATTGCTTTATCGACCGTGGTAGGACAACCATACTAACCTTATTTGATAAATACCAACAATTAGTATGAAATATGAAAATTACCATTGTTAGGATCACGCGTTAGAAGTTGTTACGGTTTAGTACTAGCCAATATAGGGACCAAAATGAAGCACAGAACGACCCACGGTTATGGGTATTTTTAACCATGGTAATAGGTTCGGTTGATCCCACCGTACCGTAAGTCAAGCTGTAAAATAAACGAGGTGACTGCCTCTCTCCCGAGCGACACGCTCACGGGAGGTCATTACTGCACGGGATCCGTGCAAGCAAATTAGCTGTGCTACAATCCGTCATCGCCGCGAGGACTGCGGGCGATTTATAAACCGGCATGAGCATCATTAATCTTAGGTTTCTTAACTTTCGAACGCCAAATAAAACAGTAAGGTCACTTCACCCATAAGCGACATGGATAAATCATCAGTTTTCCTTGAGTTACTACACGGTTCAGGGTAGCAGAAAATTTCGTAGTGTCAGAGGTCAAAGCCGCGCTTCCACCGGCAAAAATTAAAGACTAAAACGAATGTGCATAATCGGAGCCGAGACTAGGGTTTCGGAAGAACAGTGTGCTTGAATTCTAAGTAAAATATAAAATTTAATAGGATAGAATTTGACTCTGTCCCATGTACGCGAACCAATTGCCGTAAAGGACGGAGCGGTTGTCTGACGACAAATATTTCTTAAGGTACGAACTGAGTCAATCGCATAGCTTACCTGTTTAGTAGTCGAGCAGAAATTCGAAAGTGCCTTGAGGAGAGTACACAATATATGGTCTCCCAAATTATCCGAAGAAAATGGATTTGAATCGTTTCCTCTAGCTCATATTCGCATAGAAATGACGTAATCGATCTTCTGAAGCTTTCATGACCTACGGCTTACCATTGATGATTTGTGCGCCGATAACGACGCATGAAACAACTGTGTACTAAGTAATGACGGAAATTA
The DNA here is from genome assembly GCA_030248225.1 of Trileptium ribeirensis. NCBI lineage: Eukaryota > Metazoa > Nematoda > Enoplea > Enoplida > Thoracostomopsidae > Trileptium > Trileptium ribeirensis. The sequence goes on from JASANE010011220.1 coordinate 6,650, forward strand.
TTACAAATAAAAGGTCGTTTATGATTGAAAGGAGCAGAGACAGAACGAACTAACCGTTGGACCCACGTTACTGTTCGGGTACGACGTCGTGAAAAGAATAGAACATGATTTTCTGATAAAACAGCCGCACGATGAATGGAAAACATCTTTAATCAACTCATCGTGCTGGGAAAAGTTGTAGCTTAGGAAACCTCCGTAACGGGTGTCTCAGTCGATGGTACGTTGTAATGTGCTGTGTTACACACTATGTAGTATCATCACATTTATGCATTTGATTTATGTTTTGTTTATAGCCTTGCTGAGGATTGTCATTGTCCGTCTTGATTTGGCATGGATTTTGTCCGTCCTAAAATTCAGAGCATACGTTAGCACATCTTTGTCTCGATTGGCAAAGCTCTAAACTTTTGTGCTCAACTTTAGACACGAACCGGGGGACGGGCAAATTTTGAAACAGGATAAGGTCTATTCCTCGAGTACAAGAGCTGACTTCGCTATCGCAAACTTGGTCCCCTGGAGCAAGTCGTCGACAACCCGGTCTTGATTGGCAGCAACATACCTTGCTCCTCGCTTATATATCTCCCCGTTTTCCATCGTCTTATATGGCAACATGTCGTAGCATTATGATACGTTACTGGCAGTGTCCATATGTTACATGTTTTGTCTCGTCAGACTGGTCATGCGATCCACGCTAGAGGCTTTGAATAGCAGATCCCAAGCTATACCGGGCATCGTTCAGTCCAATACTAACATTAAACAAGAAGACAGCGCGAGAGATAGGCTCACGGAAAACTATCACTAATCTTGAAAATTTACGAACCCACTAACCGTTATAAAATTTATTATTGAAGACATCTAGAATTACGCAACGCCATCATTTCAAAAGTAATAAATCCGCCATTAAACATTCAGGGATTGTGGGAACCTTATGGGGGCCGTAATGGTCATTTAAGTGTTAAGCGAAATCGTGCTCAATGATGCCTAGTTTGAGTCAAAGTTCGCACAGTTTTTGGCATTGACATATTGAACACATACTCTATATCGGTTCACAGTTATTCAGTCGAGCAGTTGCTAAATAATAGAACAACTTCTAAGTGAGATTGAAATAGGAATAGCGGCACGACATTATGGCATGTGACCGGATATCGGTGTAAGCCTCCTTGGGCCCTCAGGAATTATACCAGATACTAGACATGTGACTAGCCGATCGGGTGGCTTCCGAACACACCTGGTGAAATGCGCATACGACTTGCTAAGCTCCATAGCTTCTTGAGTCTCACCGAGAAAAGTTTCAAAATAATTGTCAAAGTTGCGAAAATTTGATCCACACTTGAGGTTATGATAGCCGGGGTCGTTTGAGCATGGTGTTAGGAAGTTGCGCCACGCAGCTGCGTACCGTTATTACATTTATAGTACAGTCAGCTATGATGAAAGAAACTTTATTTTTGTGTTTCTTTGTTTACATATCCTCTACCAGTCTAGCTAAATTTATACATACAATCCAGGAGCGACACGTTCATATAATTATTATTTGAGAATTTACTATCAATTTTATCTGTATACATATAAATGGCTTCTGTATTCGCTGAAAAATTTGCTAGGTGGCATGAACTCTGGGTGGCCTAGTTCAGAATTGGGGGCAGCTGTTTTTACGAGGGAGGCGTTAACTGGGGATGAACTGGGAGGTCTAACTCTAACATTTTTCAAAATTTATTATGCTTCGCCAAAATAACGCTAAAATTGTTAATAAATAGCCTTAGAAACGGTGCGAAGACGTTTTTATTCAGGTTAAAATCAATTTTCCAACAAGTTTCTTGTTGAAATTAGTCAGATCTTTGTAAAAAATTTTGTGAATTTTTTATGTCATCTGAGGGGAAGACAAAAAATATTTTGGAGGGATTTTTGCCGGGGAGCCAAGATTTTGTCATAAAGAAGCAACAGGGGGCACCGATAAATGCCCCCTCCCACTTTGGGAAAGTTACTATAATTATTTTTTGCATATAGATATTTTTAAATTGCTTATTGGGGTCTGCATTTATTTTTTTATGGTCATGCATTTAGTTTTTTGGGCGTCTCCTGGAATATTCCAGCCTAAGCTATACGCTCCGCTCAGGTAGAGGATATCCTATAAATGACCCAGATTTTAACAAGTGGTATATATCAATGAGGCGTTTATCGTGTTATCGCAATCTATAAGAATGATTGTTCCACTGTCTTGGTTCTATTTTGGGTTTTGTATTTTATGCATTCCTAGATTATATTTCGTATTAGTATAATTTTATTTATAGGGTCTTTCCATTATAGACGAGGACTACCACGTGTATTTGCTTGGTAATCCTCTGATTTGGTGGAGTTGTGCCATCGTTCACTTGTTGTACCCGATCGTTTATGGTGTTAATTGCGCTATCCAGAAGCGTTCACTAGCTTTTCGTTCCACGGGAAGCAGCAGCGCAGCCGGAGGTATTTAGTACTGCAAGCACATATTTTCAAATATCGCAAAATTTATGTCTCATTTGACGTGCAATTTGTACAACTGAGTGAAAATGCCACGAATTTACATGTAAATTATTCTTAGGTATAAATTGATGCTCCACTAAAACTCTAAACAGGTTTTGTTAAAATGCAAAAACAACCGAAGATTCATTAGAAATTAAATAAAGCTTTAATCGGTTATCTCATTTTATTAATCCGTGAAAAAGACATGCACTGCTTAGTACCCAGGGGTCTGTGTACATGTTGTTTTATTTCTAGTTTAGCATCTTTATTTTAAAAAAAATACTGGGCCCTCAAGTTTTTGACTGCTTGGCAAGCGAAAGTAACAAGGTGGAAGCCGCACATTACCCGTTTTCTAGATAATCCAATTTTAAAAGACGGTCTTAAAAACATTAAGAAACCAGATATTTTCAAGCCTAAGATTTTGCATCATTTATAAGGTATAAACTTTAATTTACTAAGCTCTTATATTGCAAGTCAGACCTAAGTAATAGGATGGATTTATTAATTTATACTGGTATGCGTTAGTAATATGAACTGGGGTCAGGCGTACACAGGGCTGGATTCAGGTCAGGTCGCCGTGTACACTTTCTGGTGTGATGTACTTGATAGGAATGTCTTTCGTTTTTGCAATTACGTGACTATAAATGCACATCTATAGATAATAAATTAGACTGTTCTTTTATTATTTTTGTAAACTTGAGTTTTATGTCAGGAATATGTATTCCATTCATAGAGCTGAAATTGTCCACATTTTAGGACCAAGCCTGCTTGATTGCAATTTTCGATTTTACCTCGCATGGCTATTTCATTATGTGCCATTTTTCTTCATGAACCGTGTTTTATACTATCATCATTACTTCCCCGCTTTTGTTGTTGGCTGTATTACAACAGGTTAGTTGAGATAATGTGTCATTTACTACTTTATACTTAATATTAACGCAAACGCTATTTTCAGCTACGCTGTTGAACTTGAGTACGCGTTAAAAATGTTATAGGATTTTATATTGGCGGTCCTTGGTAAGCTATCTAACATGGCCATTATGATTTAATGAACCATTTATACATTGAAACCATGTACTTGATGAAGTGGTGCCATTGTTGTTTGCTGAAATTGCAGTCGAGTAAAGCCTGATTTACAGCGTATATGAATTATTGTATGTTTGATAATAATTTATTGAATGCCTCGGATTGTGTGCCTTTCTACAAATGCATGCCTGCAGCTATGTGCGACTATTCATTTTTTGGTGCTCATTCCTAGCTGCAACAATGAAGTTAACCCTATTGCAAATTTTGTGAAATCTATGGACCACTATGTAGGTTTTCATAATCATAGGTTCCTTTTTTAAACTTATTATGTTTTATAAACTGCTTTTGTGAAGCAGTCACGAGTAGAAATCAATGTAGCGCAGTGGTGTTTGATCAAAGTATATAGCCACTACGTTGTTACACGTGTTATAGTCGGATGTGAGTAAAGTGGTTTTGTTATGGACCAGCTACTATAGCTGGTTTAGAGGGACTGATAGATCGTCTGAAACTGTTTTAGGCAAGTAACTGGCTAAATTGTCATGAAGACACTATTACGGCGTTGAGTTATGTATGAGAAAATTCCCAAGTTGCAGGAGGCCATGCTGTGGCTAACTGTAACTTAAATACTAAGCATATGATAACTTTATGCTAACTTTGCAGTACAATGTATGGTATTGTCAGCTAGCCGAATAAGTGGTACAAGATTTCACGATGTGAGCTAACATATTCTATCCAACACGGTGACAAATATGTTAAATATGTTGCTACTGTTAGTTTTAGGCATTTTCTTCGAATGGTGTTTGGAACATTTGCAATACTGGATTAGATACACTATTGCCGCTTTTGTGATTGTCAGCTTTACTTACAGGTAATTCTATTTTAACTTTCCAAGAAATGATGGTAGTGCTTATAAAGTAAGTACTCTAACACGATAGTGGACTGTCGGTTACCCCGAAACCAAATTTTTGAAGCTATAACTTCGATTTTCCACTCGTCAACTCTGTAACGCTGTTCCAAAACTTTCCCATTTTAGCACATTAATTTGTGATAAAATCTGGCGTTTTGTCAGCACGGTAGCTGTCTACCACCGCGTGAAAGCTCTTTAACATTTTGTTCATGCATTAACATTAAATAGGGCAAACTTTCAAGAATTGTGTTTAGGATAAAAACTACAACAGTTATAGAAAATTGACGCTTCGACAAACCATCTTACAACCTCTCAAATATGACAAACCTAAAGCTAAACCGGGTAGGGCAAGCCTTACAGTTAGTTTAAGGCCTTATGATCATGTGCATTAGAAATGGATTCGGTGCTCAAATAGTACAAAAATGTAAAAATGGATTAATCCATGAAATTCTTTCAAATAATATATATTTTAAACCCATATAAACGAGCAGAAACGATTAAAAAGTGGTAAGGAGTATTATCGACGAAAAATTGGAAAAATATCACAAATAGCGCTGAGCTAGTGTCTCGCAAGTGAGTGGAAACGGGGCGAGCATGGCCGCTAAGAAATATTCCGAGCTTTATTAAATATTAGTTTTACTGGGGTTTGTGTGCTATTTAAAATGGTTCGACGCTAAAGACCACCAACAGCCCTGAAATGACATCATACAGTAATAGCAGCTTTCCGATGCCAATTATACCATCGTATTCAGCGTGCTTGAAAACCTATATAAGAATGTTTTACGCTCCCACCCCGCGATAGCATGGTAAAAAGCAAAGTGTTCTGTGAGAATAGGTGTGCACATCCTAAACCACCACATATCCGCGCGGAAGGATACCATAAAGCAACAGCTTCTCTCCGACTGCAATACCAATACCTGTATTCAGCGTTGTTGAAAACCTATATAACAATGTTTTACGCTCCAACTCTACAGTAACGTGCCACCAAAACAAAAAGCGTTCTGTGGGTATAGGTCGGCAAACCTTAAACCACCCCATATCGTCTGGAACGACATCATACATCAACCGTAGGTCTCGGATAGCAATATATAATTATGTTTACCATGCTAAAAACCTACATAAGAATTGGGTGGCGCTCGTACCTCGCAATAACATGTCAGAAAGCAAAAAATGGAGTTATGTGAAATTGGGTCGACATTATATCCTATTCGGGCCTTACAACAAAAGGAATAACGTAAAGCTTAAATAGATATTCTATTATTGTAAAGTTTAAAATATGTCTATTGCCTTAACATTGATTTTAATTCCAAAATTACGTCATGTTTTTGTAAAAAAAAACAAATTTTATAGCCTGAGGTTTTTTAGCCTAATCGTTTTACATATTCGGTGTACTGATTTGTGTAATAATATTATGCCATACTATGTTCCTTTTCAGTTTTCTCTTATTTCTGCCGTTGACGTATGGAGTATATAAATCGTCATTAAGCCAACGGGATTACAGTCGGCTGCGTTGGCTGGACTCATGGGATTTTTGACGGTCTGAAATATAGACTGAATACCATAAAGATTTAATAAACAGAGATGTATTTGAAATGACTGAGTTTGTTGGTGCATTCTTCGTATACACCGCTTTCAGTATTTTTGTGATTTCAGGGTCACGATATTTGTATTGTCGTCTTTTTTGGGTATAATAGAAGCCTTATGTCACGGTGAGGTTGGGCTTTGCCCCTTTGCCATAAGTAAACTTATTTATACCTGCCTTCCTTTTGCTTCTATTTCAGTTCATTGACACTAAATCCATGAAAAGGCTTGAGTTATGCCCACTGCACTAAACATAACCAAATTCACTCAATGGAAATTTTCAATTCAGCATTCAGAAATCCCTCTATAGACCATTCTTGATACCATGGGTGCAATACATATATCACCACACAAATGAAAAGGCTATATTTCGAAAATCGGTTTCGTCAACCGTAGAACCCTCGAAACAGCATGAAAAGGTTACGTTAAGTTAGGCCCTAGATAGCAAAGCCATCTTGTTCAGCGAGTCTTAACCTAATAGATACTCATTGTAAGTTAAAAACACGAAATAACATGCCGAAAATTGAAAAATCGTTATTTCTGCAAAAGGTCGACGAACCATATTCGGCACCACACTGGCCCAAGGAGTGGTCCCACAGTAAAGTCGCGGTCAACGAAGTTGTAGATTTCGATTAGCTCATTCAGCACACGATTGCATTTTGCGAAGCCTGTGTCGTGATATATATGGGTAGGAAACACTTTATCCATGTATCGCCGAATTTGGCATAGACCTCTTAACCTGCTTTTTTGCCATTTTGACCACGAAGATGAGTTCGGGGCTGTTCGCGTGCAACTAAACGGCATATCCTACCTACTTTTGCTTTCGCATAAAAAATCTGCCGAATATGAGTTATGAATGACAGAAACAGAAAAAATTCATGATTTTCCCACTAGCACCCCCAGTGGAGACTCCGATCGCTTTGCTGGCTCCGTTTATAATATGATATTAATCAACTAATATGTGTGTAGGCAATAGGTGCCGGAGGCAAACAACGACAGAAGAGTGTTTTAGGGGGTCTAAAATCTGAATTGTGGCAAAAATCGCTAAATTGCTGTTGTATAGTATAGATACTGATACTAGTAGTGTAATGTAAAGAACGGTATACTAAATATGCCATATATTACGACATCATCAACATAGTCGTATGGCTGTCTGCGACGTAACTTAAATCAAAACTTTCCTACTTGAACATGGCACGGCAGTACAATATTGCTTCACATTGATGGCAAATCGTCTAAAATATTCTCTGAAAAACCACGCGATGCTTTGTGATTTATGTGAGTGAGCACTAACTTTAAGTAATTTCCGAACGCAACCCAAATCTGCACTCTTTATAAAAATGGCAGTATGGGTTTTATTTATTTTAAGAACATTATTGCAGCTTGTGTCAGTTAAAGCGTAACAGTTAATTAAATGTAGATCTTGGTAAATTTTATTTCAAAACCAGATAAATCAAACAGCCGTATTCAAATGAACACAATGCAACGGCATAACTTTTAATCTGGACATCAAGATTGAACGGAGCGCAATTCGTCTATGCTCAGTGATCGACGATTACATTCAGAGTGACACAGTTTGCGACAGTACGACACAGTCGAAAACATTTTAGTCATAATAGCGCCAAAACCGCAGATTCGAGATCTCGATAAAAAATTAATCAATTATCAAAGTTTTAAAGGTATGTTCACACGACACATTTTGAGCTCAGATTTTCATCAAATTTCGATCAAAATTTTAAAGCTTTTTGGATGAATCTAAACGTGCGAACACTGTTCAAACATTTGTAGCATATTGCTCTATGTAATCAGGGAAAGGTATAGAACATGAAAATTTTGAGCTCGAATTGCGCTGAATGATGAATGGCCATATTTTTTCATTACATTTTGAGCATAAATTCTGAGTAAAATTTTGATGTGTCAGCGCACCTGAAGCTTTTTGAGCACCTTCCAAATTCAGCAAAGGCAATAGCCCCAACAATAACGGTTGTTTGGAACATATTTCAAAACTAACTTTATCTCTTTATCCATTTATTTGTTTTACAATATAGGTTGACTAAACCATTTTCGAGTTTCGTGTTGAATTTGTAGTTCCGCTTCTGGCTATCTTTCGTTTCGATTATATTCACATGGACAAAATCTATAGATTAGATTGTCTGGTCCCTTTATCGTTTATGTTAGTTATTACCAATATTATGTTTTTATTATGTCTGTAATTTGAACTTTTGTATTATATTTTGTTTTCTTCGGTATAAGTAAACGGAATGTGTTTGTACTCACATCACATTTTTAGGTTTCAGTGTCCGTATATACATCTTTGTTCGTTGATGTATTGACAAATTAAGTGTCAGATATAATATACTAACTAAGCTATTAATATTTTGGAGTTAAGTTTTTTTGGTTCCGGGGTTATTGAATACGAAAACAAAAAATACAGTGCCAGAAAAACTTAACTACATTAAACTATGGGTTCAATCCGCCACTGTTACCGGCTGTCATTTAAATATCCATTCATCCTTCCCTCAGTCCATCCGTTTATCATTATTAGTAAAACTCTTCTTCCCAGTCCTCCTCCATTGCTGGGGTTGGAGCTATATCCCTGACACAACTGTCTGACTGAATTTGTTCATAGAATGACCGATATTGGACCGGGATGACTGGATTAGGCCCGCTGACGAGGCTCATCAAGTCTGCCTTCTTGAGGTCCGAAATTGAGATCATGCCGGAATACGCTTTCTGTAACGTCGATGTTCCGGCTGACTTTCGAGTGGATTTCGAGCTTGACAATATAAAGAATCTCCAGGCATCGTCCGCCAACTTTGTTTTAAATCCAACTTTATTAGCATCGGAATTGGTATACCGAAATGCCTGAAACTAAGAATTCTAATGATTTAAGGCAGACAAATAGTAAACAAGTAAATTTTTTGCACAAGATAACTTGTTTAGGACATTTTAAGCAAGAGGTAGTGAGGTCTCTGATTTCATCATTTTATTTCGTTATTTCTTCTGAGCCAGGGCGCCAAAACTATTCGAGCTGAGCGCATGAAAAACTAGCAGTGCTGGCTAAACTTATTTTGCAAAGGCAGTCCTTGATTAGTTGTACATTTCGTCATATTGTAAGCCACTTGTCTAAATAAACTCGGGTAAACACGCGTTTCTTTCATGTCGACATTCTACCATTGAATAAGTCTACATCCTAAAAGATGACATGATACTGATGAAGCCTGAATGAGTCCTCACTTTAACTTACAGTAACTTTGCATGGTGACGAATTTTACCGCTATTTCAACTGATGCTTATAAGGTGCTAAATTATAAAACATAATTATACAGCAACGTAAAGCTATGATGACGCAAAGTTGCAACCTGAACAGTTGGGAGCTAGAGACAAATTCTTTTCGCCACACCCAGAAGTGGGCACATCCGTTTCCGTCGCCCGAAACAATTGCTTGCGTGCGATGAAGAACTTATTGGTTTTGAAGGTTTGCGAAGACTGCACCACGTAGGCTGTATGGAGCTGTGAAATTAGGTCGGCGTATAACCAACATGGTCATGTTTGCAGTGTGTCCGTGTTGTGTTCAGTTACCCATGTGACACCCCAAAGAGAACACATAAATTAATATTACTCGCTAACCTTAATATCCGTGAACTTGACATTCGTTCCATTAGTATCCAAGATTCGTCTGGGCATTTTGTTCTGGCTGAGAGATTTGAAGTCCCAAAAGTCCGTATGTTTCATCGGAATGACGCGATACGGCCGCTGTCGGGGGCGTGCGGAAATCATGACCACGCGCCATTCATCGACGTTGTAAATTTCCTGGTGTTTCGCAGCTCGACTGATTGCGGAATGCATGGCATCGCATTCCATCTGTGAATGTCCGACTTCAAAGTATTTGTGCTCCACGGTCTCGATTGGTAGTTGAGCGACAACACGAGATAAAGCCGACGAAAGCCCTCCGTTTCGGTTTTGACTGCCGCACGAATCGGAAAACATTCTAACATGCTGCACACTCGACGGCAATTCCGAGAGATGCTTGTAAATGCAGGTTGATATTTCGTTTGAACCGCGCCCACCTTCGAATTCAGGCCAAAAGTAACAGAATCCTTCGTGTGAGTTAGCATGGAAAATGGTAAAATTATAAACGGAAAGTTTACGTTTATAATAGAATGGGGACATAGCTGATTTTGGAGTCGACAGTACAGCTTGAAGGTCAAATGTAAGGCATAGGATTGAAGGGTTATTTTGACCAGCTTCAATTTCCTGATTTTTGATGGACCGCGCCAATTCTATTTGTCGAATATGCGCCGCAAATTGAGCCGTGTTTTTATCTGCAATACGGCATGTCACACACTGATCCTTTTTTGGCTGGAAGAATGACAAGTTGAATTCGGTGTTGAAGATTTCTTCGTACACCCACTGCGACAGGAGAATTATCAAGGAGCGGCGGCCCGAACACATACCTGTCGTCGAGTTTTTCTGGAGTAAAGGTATCCAGGTACTGTCGATACATGGCGGAAATACTGAGCGACTGCTCGAGGTACAGACACGTTGATGTAGCTCTGCAATAATGGGATTCCATCGTGGGGTAACTGTTGATGTGACGCTTAACCCGTTCTAGACGAACATCGGATGTCCGGTTGGGTGCCGGATGCTGTCCTCTCTGATCGGGCGGTGGTGCCATGGCAACATCATCGTCTCCGACGATCGGCAGGCTTGTAACTCTTTGCTGAGATATGTTAAGAGTCTTCAAAAAATAATCCTGACAAACTCTCCGACGATCGGGACCCTTCGGCAGGAAATGAACGCGCGAATATTGTCGAGGATCCTTGACCCCCTGCCCCTTCGCAGGCCGCCGACGTTTTGTTGGTAGAGTAGCTGTGTATGCCATAAGAAACTGTTTTTGTTGATCGTAGTTTTTAACGTGAAAGTGCCGACAAAGTTGCTGGCGCTGTTCTTCGGTGAACTGTTCTTGACATTTCAATGCACAAGCACATGACGACGGTTTAGCATGCGCTTTAGCCACTTTTTCTCCATTCGTTCAATAGTTTTGCGCCATTGTTCAGGTTTCCGCATCCGCCGCCGAGTTTGCTGTATGGGCTTGGTCGACGCGCTTTCTCCAGCTTCGCACGCCGCCGGATGCTGATGCTCATTACCTTTGCTCTGCCGTTCAGTGGTGCTTTCTTGTGACCCATCATCGTCACTCGATGGAACGAAATCGGAATCGCTATCGCTTGATACAGGAGCAATTGATCACCAGGTTACCTTCCTGGCTCTCATACACTTAGCAGGAGGGTCGCCGGGAGGCTTGCGCTTAGTGGTCTGAATGTTGCGCTGCTCGATCTCATCTTCAGATGTCCCAGACTCTAGTACCTTTCTTGCAACTTCTTCGGCCGAGAGATATTTTCTACTCATTGTGCTGCTATTAATTTCAAAACCTCAGCCAAATATTGTGGTAAGCTTACGCGGAGTAATAATATTTCCTGAAAAAATATTTTACAATTAATATCATTGAATAAGACCAGAATTTGCGGTAACTAATAAGCCAGTATACAATTTATAACGGGAGTTAAGCTATTTTGGAACTAGAACTTTTTGCGCAAAGATGTGACAAAATAGCTTAACTCCACCAGTGGCTGGAGTTAAGCTGTTTTAGAATTTAAATTTTTCCAGCCCCGGAGTTACGCTGTTTCAGAAATCGGCCATTGTGTCGTTAGCGCGTTACGTGGAGTTAAGCTATTTTGGCACCGTGTGCAGGATCACCAGCGCTATGTATTACAAGCTCAAGCGTGATTTCCCACAAAGATGGAGTTAAGCTTTTTTGGCTCTGGGGCGACGATATAGTAATGCATCAAAGCGCAGTTTGCAGGACTTAAATGTAAGATAAGTTTCCATACAGAATCTTCATTGCTATCGCTCACACGCGGTTAAAACTTACCCGGACAAGACTAATCTAGTTCATTCCAAGGCCCGTCTGGAGCAAAGACGTGGAAATTTTCCGACATTCGATACAAAAGGAAATACTTTTAAGTTGGAGTACGAAATGATGCAGAAACTGACAGATCCAGCGGGATTATAACCCAGAAAGACATATTTACGTGTTTTTCGGGTTTCTTGAAATGAAAATGCAGAAAAAGGAAACGGCTTACAAAAATATAGGATTTCTAGGCCACACAAATACGAACAATTCTGTGTTTATCGCAACCAAAAATGTCGCAAAACAAATTACAGGCGCGAACGAACTTACTACAACCGAACAAAAAACAGCGATAAAGAACAAAAAGGAGACGCCGGAACACAAAGCATTACCAAAACAGCACGACACAGAAGAAACAGACAACGAGGAGTTTTGTCGCGTCCTCTCAATCACGCCTTACCGGTATCGCTGCAATGGCCAAGGCTTGAACTCTGGAGTGGCTTCGGTCTAGCAGCATCGTCGAAATCCGTTTTGTGGGAAATTGTTGCCCAACTATTACTAGCAGCTGAACAAGCTGTACCTGTATAAGCCACCGTTCGGTCCCAGCCCGGTTTCCGCCATGTTTCTTCGCGAATGTGCTTGCGTGCCTTTAGGTCTTCATAGGCTGAAACAATTTTAAACTCTTAAGCGACAAACTCGCTGATGAATCACTGGTTCGAAATGCGACAACCATTTCTGACGGTTCCTGTATGTAAAAGGGCCTACTGCCGTACACAACGTTCTGAACCTGTTTTATCACAATGTGCCGGCATTCAAGTTTCAAAACCATCTCTGGCTCAATCACCGATTTCAATTAAACTTCCCGCCGACACAAAACTCACGTTATATTATCACCGACTTTTCAAGATGGATTTGAAAAGAAATACAGTTAAATATTATTTGGTTCCTGTGAAACAGAAATAGAAGCATGAAATTTGCAACTATTTAGAACATGATTTGTTCTACAAAACAAGACCAATGCCCAAGCGATTACGGAGATATTCCCCTTCTGTCCCGCAATCTAAAAGAGCCATGCATAGCGAAGTGTTACAAAGCTTTTACTCTGCCTAATTTGACTCAAACATCCTCACAATTTTTGAGATACATTCCATTGAACGGACTCCTTTATGACCGGATCCGAGCGTACATGGTTAACTTTTATTCTCAGAATGGGTTGAAACCCGTTTTAGCGTCTAAAGGGTCCCATATAATAGAAAGCTTTCGAATCAACCCACCCGAAGTTGAACGATTCGTGTCGCCGAAAAAGCTGAGAAACTAATATGGTCGAAGGTTACCGCTAAGGCCAGCAGACTACAGCTCAATTACTTTCACCGTAGTGACCCTAAAAATTGTAAAGTAGACTGAATAAAAACCAAAACTAATTTGATTATTTCTGATGCTAAAATGGAATATTTTGAGCTGTTTGGAATGCCATACCTATTCCTGAACATGCTTAAAACAAATCAAAATAAAACAATAGACTGAAACCAAACGTTGAAATTTTCACAATTTCAGGGTAAACTTCTGTAGCTCGAAAACGGCTGCTCTGATCAAAATAGCAAAAAATATTTTGGGCGTGAGAACCAGCTTCAAACGAAACAATACTGAGATCGTGTCAACTATTGAAAATGACTAATCGCTCCTGTAAACTTCTACAATATTTTTGACACAAACAAATTTACGCTTCTCGTCACTTTCAAGAATGTCTCTTAGCTGCACATGGAATTCCTATGAGCGAAATTGCTGCGCCAAGCTTAACTCGCTGGATTACTCCTAAATACTCCTGAATACAGTACTCACAATCGACAAATCAGAACCCTCTCCGCACAACATAAATATGACAAGACATACCCCAAAGATGGAAAACCATATAGAGCGGACCAATTTGAGAGAAAAATCCGCCGACGTCTTGGTTGAAATCGCGACGATACGTAATTCCACGGGCCCAGTTGTTGCCCCATTCAATCATTGTACCCGGCTGCAACAAATATGGTAAACAATAAAAATACATTGTCTAGTTTTAAAGGTTGCAATTTCATCGGGGGAAGCAAAAAGCTTCCGGAAGGCATTCAACCATCGCATGACTAAATTTTTCCAAGAGATCTAGCCCTGGACCAGAGTCACGAGGACAAAAGTTAAAATAATATTTTCTCACCGTTAGGCAATGAAGAGCTGTAGTTGATCCTGAGTGCAATTCGGTTACGCCGATCCGCGACTCAGCCAAAGTACACCGATGATGGCACTTTGTTGTTGTCAAGTGTATTGATGAATCAAGCTTCAACAACTGTCGTTTTGCTGTTGCGGTTATCCCTGGTGTTGTTGTTATCGTTGTGGTAGATGTTGTGTTTGGATGACCGGTTATCACTCCGAAGCAGAAACACAGACGACATCTTTGCAGTGATTAAATAAGAGCCTTTTAGTTCCGACAGACGAAAGGCTTATCATGCTGGACGACAAACGACGCACTATGCAATAGGTGACAAATATCGCTGATGAGTTATTAAATATTGATAAAAGAGACGATGACGTATAGATTGCTGAATCCTGTTGACGATATAGGACGTTGCTGCCGATATCGTGATGATGTTATTGATGTCAATACAATGTCATTATTTATTCGTACATATTTATATAATTGATCCTGAGGTGAAAGTATTTGTAGACACTGCTGCTGTGCACAAAGACGTAATGACCACACAAAAGTGTCCGCAAGTTGAGTCGAGACCCGGAATATAAAACACGAGGCAGCAGCGGAAAGCAATGGTTATCACAATTACAACAATGAAAGCACAATTAGTACAAATCAAAATTACATAGTTAAATTCAAAGTCATGTCATGATATTATGTATTAATTCATGACAACCGGCGAACCCAGTTAGTGACACAAGAATCTCCATGGGCCGTGATGTTTTGTAAAGGTTTTTTCAACATCATTTTTCGACCTTTTTAACCATTTTCAATATCAAAATAGAATCTGGGGTTTGACCGGCGGATCTCGGTTCCAATCTAGGGAACCAAATATATCTGTGCACATATCTTCCAGGTTAACTAGGCGGAAAATGATCTGCCAGGTCCACTCATGGCGTTATAACTGCTTTTTATCGTGTTACGACAAAGCGTTTACAACATTTCATTGTTTATTTTGCCTATAATGTGCATTCCCACAAACTGAGCTTCAGTTGAAGAAGTTATCACGAATAACTGAAGTAAAAGCAGTGGTATTAAGTTTTGTTATAACCGCTTTGTCAAGACGACTGTTTTTGGCAGAACCTTAAAATCAATGGGGAACGAATCCAAAATTAATTCAGGAGTATCATGACTATGGGGAACCTGCCAATTCCTGGAAAGACTTGGAAAATTCTGGGCCCTGCTCCTCCAGTTCCGCGGAGAAGCTAACTTTTCTCTAAGCAAGTATTTAGTAAACAAGGATTAATACAAGTTGAGTAAAATGAACGTACGCACTACCCAGTCGCAGATGGTAAAACATTACATTCCGGATTACCATAGACATTCAACCACCATTCCCAACAAAGTGGAATGCACAATTTATTGATGTGCGTATCACGAAAACAAATTAGTGACGGCACCGTAAGTGCAAACGAATGTGGTTCAACGCGTTTTTGCGAGCGTGGTTATTTAAACGTCGTTCAAAGTAATTTGCGGTTCATTTTGTCGGTGAGTTCAAAAAGTCCTTCAGATACCAAATTGTTAGTGTTGCAAAACAATTTCCATGTCAAAAATTATAACCGTTTCAAAGTTTGTTTTATATTCATATTCTTTTTAAACAAGGGATCTAGTGACTCAGAGCAGCGACAACATTGGTTTTCTAATTTCATTATCGCTGCTCCTTCAGAACACAGGTTTTGCTATCAGCTGGGCTGAATCGCCGAGTAGTTACGGCACAATCATACCGGGTTTATTGGACATGGATACGATATTCCACAGGCTCAACATTTCCTGCTGAATGTAGACTAACCTTGAGCGTATAAGAACGCAGCTCGTAGATATGTTTTGGCTGACGTGGCACTGGTTCGTTCCAAAAACTGAACGGCAAGACAATCACGTTTTTACGTTTGCGACACAATTTGGATTGCTCCGCAGACAGCCTCGACAGATCCTAGGAAAAAAGGCAAAGTGATACTCGCATATATCGCACCAATATGTTACACCCACCTGTGTCCCAAACACAGCCCTCGGTGTTTTAGTGCCCAAAGTAAGTGAAACAGAAAAACGCATACATACAAGCGAAAAGACGGAGAGGAAGGAATCTTTGGACCGCCAGCGTTTGTCCGGGCGTCGCGCCGTCTCAAATGTTGTTTATAAGCCACATCATCCCGTGAAGAAACGATCATAAACCACCCGTTACTAAACTACTTGTGCCAATAGGTTCGATGCAAACAGTTGGCTGAAAACATTTATTGTTGCTGATGAAGCAGCGGATGGCCGTCAATTTCAGCCATCCGCACTTAAAATGTTCCATCTATACGATATTAAAAGTACAATACCGGATTTGAGCAATACAACGCTTTCTGGGTCCAAGTATCACAGTCACGGTCAGAAATACGTGAAAAATGATCCATCGAAATTGCGCCATTTCCACCGTTTTCGACTGCACTTATTTTTCGGCAATTCGTTTCCATTTATTCATTTACTACACTCAAACTTCATAAGTGGTGTTTTTAAGCTTATCCGAATAATACAACTTCTGGGCAGAAATATAATGGATCCCATGACAACAAAACATTGCGGCACATAGTAGAGCTTTCGATAGTGTGTTTAAGTTAAAATTGTGAACCAGCGGTTGCCGAACAATAATTTCAGCGAGCATTACAAACTGTATAATACAAGTATCGATATGTTCTTGTTCTTATATCAAAATTCACAACACTCGCAATTATATGCAAAATAAGGACACTGATCACTCATCTGGACTTTGTCGACTCACCGGATCGCAAAGAATCGTCTCGATCGATTGGTCCAGGCCTGCATATCCCGAATTGTGTTTCCAGAGATGCACTGAAATACAACAATAATCTCTCGTCGACTAAATTACAGTGAATAATTTTTGTCAAATTTATTCCCCGAAACTTTATTAATAAATTAACCCACATGGTGAGTCGACTTATTTACAATTCCGTAACAAATGGGAAAACTGATGTTTAGCTAAACTGCAAAAACGTTCTTTCAGCTCGACTCACATTTTCATTCGACTCAATCCTTTTGTTCGATGACTAAATGTTCGTTTATAATTGGAATAAAAAAGGTATTTAGCTTCTCGCTTCTTCGTCATTACTGTTGACTGAATCCAAACATAATTTGGCACCACTAACTTTTTTCTCGACATCGTGCCAAGTCAGAATGTGGGTTGTTATCGTAGAAGACGGAACTCGCCCACTTGGTCTATTTGCCCAACCACGACGCTCCAACTTCCGGCAATGCTGGACTCGGTCGTCCGCCCTGACTTTTTCTTAACATCGTGCTAAGTCAGAATGTGGGTTTTTATCAAAATTATCGTAGAAGACGGAACTCACCCACTTGGTCCATTTGCCCAACAACGACGCTCCAACTTCCGGCAATGCTGGACTCGCTCGTCCGCCCTGACAACGTTGTCACGTAGTGCTCGCTTAAAACGAAACAGTAGTAAATATAAAATGCGTTTGGGCAAATGTCCGCAAATAATCTTCTCAGCTGGGGTAAAATTTAATCCAAAATCAAGTCAAGTTTTTCTAAAACAATTGTTTTGAAGCAATTTTTGATAAAACTCAATGTTTTAATATTTGAAATAATTATCCTGTTCATAGACTATAGTTTAGAAATTTATTTATGCAAACAACAGTGCCCCGGTGCGTGCCCCCTGGCGAAATTTTGGGCTCCACTCGGTTCAAAGGCCATTGACAATATTTTTTGTTTCCGCTCGGTAAAAACACCCCCCAATCAACAAAAAATTTGATCAAAATTTGTACTATAATTCAATCTTGAAACCAAAAATTTCTTAAATTTTGTCATAATTTATTTGCTTCGAAACCGCTTATTCTCTCCATAAAAAGCGTTTTGGAAACGTTTCCGACATGATTTTTTAATCCGGCAATTACGCCATTTAGTTCAGCATTCCACGACATTACATAAGGTAGTTGAGTTTGTTTTTACCAGGCGTTCTATATACGCACCGAAATAACCTATCAGACTAACAAAAGATATGTCGTTTTCAGATGTTTTCCGCCTTACCCCATCATTTATAAGAGGCCCGATCTAGCACTCACAAAACATGAAGTCAAAGCGTTTTGAACCTCTTCCAAAAATGAGGTCCGTGCCGCCTAATACGGCTTTACAAAAAATTGAGTTTAGAAGTTTGGATTTATGCCCTCTTGGTATTACTACTTATATCATAGCCCTATACGCAGCAATTACTGCCAGCTCACATATTATAACGATTGGAAAGAAAATATCAGAAAATTCTAAGCTTACTAGTGGTCGAGGTAGTTGGGTAATTCGCCGGATTTCACTTGGTGTGCTGAAACAAAATCAACAAAACCAAATGCGATGGACAACCGGTTTAAAACACACATTCGGTGAAGTATTAGACGATCCTACTTTTAACTCGCCTTTTTGAAAGCGATTGGCTGGTATGTGACCTACACATGCGAATAACACTGCATCCTGATATCCGAAGCAGTACCTAAAATTCCACGTACCACGTACTATATTTTGCCAAACCCATTCTATGACTATGGCAGGGCGCAATCAGAAAGCATTCTGTTAATTTATACACTGCTGATTGCGGTGTGGCTTACAATATGTCAACTACTAAGCCGTTTGCAATGTACAATATTTAGCGCTACGATTTGTTTTATAGAAATACTTTAGGATAAAGCGAAAATTTAGTTTATATTGAGTGTCCTCGGTAACCCACGAAAAGCCAGAATCCAGATAAAGGACATAGACGCGGGGCAAAGCAATTTTGCAACTTCAAAGCAACGTCGGGGCTAATATCTAGGAGTGACATCAGATGCCGATATCCTTGCCCGACACTAGGTATTGCCTTAACAAACATTGATTTGTCAACTTTTCTCTGCTGTGGCATTACCACTATGAGTAAGTTATGTAAACACAGGAATACTAATAAAGTTAGGGCCAAATTGAGACAAAAGAGGCTGACTGAAATTCGGCAAAGTCGAGCCAAAGTTTTTCACCATCTAATTCCCATAACGATATTTGAACTGCGGATATGCCACATATGTATGTCGTCAAAATTTGACCCAAATTAGCCCGGAGATACTGAGCTATGCGCGATAAACCTCTAAAATTGCCCCAAACTTAACATGAAAAGTGGGTTGTTCAACCCATGCTCGGCAACGCAACGTGGGACATACGCACTCAACTGTGTATGCAGAGCCATAATCGCACCACATAGAAAAAATACCCCAACATCTTTCGATGCGCTGCCGAGTTATGGATATTGCAATCAAATTTGCGAATTTACATGTTATACTAGTAACTTTATCGAGATTGCAGAACGTAGTGAAGCGTGGGTACATTAACGCCTTTTGCGTACACAACCAATCAGCTCTCGATAGCATACGACGATATGCTATATGTGGATATCACATAGTACCACACAGATTAGAACAAAACTAACACAGGCAATAAG
>JASANE010011221.1:0-14262 GCA_030248225.1 Trileptium ribeirensis
TATGTCATTATATATTGGGATTGGTGATTGTAGTAATTCTTCAACCACAATGTATATAGTCATAAAAACATAGAAATATGGTTTGTAAATGTGCTGATGCAAAAATAAATTTCTGAAAAAAAATTGTAAGCAATAATGGGACTAATTGGAATCGCCAGAGACAATGGTTTCAAAAATGGAGACCGCTGATCAAAATCTTTCACTAACAGCAACAATTTTAGTGTGGCACGATTTTTTGTCAGAGCAATTTTCAATCTAAAAGCCAAAAAAATTATCTACGATTGTTACATTTTTTAACCAAAAATTGAGTTAGACAACTATTAAAAAACTTAATAAAATTAAAAAATGGTGGATTTCTAGAATTTTGAAGATAGAACAGTGTACTTATGGGGGTTATTTAACGTGTTAAGGACGTCTCTTTCATTGTTTCTGAAAATAGCCGTAAAATGTTGCGATTTTCGTGGAAAATAGCACATACTATAGCTGTCTTTTTGACACATTGAAGGCACTTTAAGAAGCTAATTTTGGAACCCCGAAATGGACACTTAAAGAGCAGACTAGTCTTATCGTAGTACGTTTCTTCTCGGTTTGATACCAGCTGGTAATTTTTTGTTGCCGAAGAGACGATAACTACAGAATCAAGTGTAGGGTGTAGTGATTACTAAATTTTCAAAAACTTAATCGTTAAAAATCCAACAGGAGAACTATATCTTAATTTATGCGCTATGTCAAACATATGCCTTATTGCATCAAAATATGAATTAACATAGCAAAATTTACAATGTTTAACATATTGCGTCAAATTTATGTGGATTAATATGGTAATGTGCACAATCTTTAAATGTTGTGAGCGAAACACAGCCCAAACTGAGTTGAATTTTTAGTTTACCTAATAGAAAATTTGGCGTTGGTTTCAAATATTGACTCAACCACAATATCTTCACATTCTAGAAAACAGCTACGAGTTCTTAAGAATCATTAAAATACCATAACATTAACAGCTCGTCCACTGTAAACACGCGGTTGTTTGCAACTCAGCTCGCGCAGATTTACCATTAGACAAATATGCTACTTATATATAGCTAAAATGAAATCAAACGCTAAGGCAATGCTGCAATGCTTACGTGTTATCATCAAATACAAAAAGTATTCGGGACGAAGCACAAGCTGGAAATTTACTATGTCTCACGAGACCTTTGTCAATTTGACCCACGGCCCACGACCCATTGTGTTTTACCCAAGATACATGGTGACCTACCAAAAAAGCGACAAATGCGATCCACTACCATGATCCAAAAAACCATACCTTCATTCTTGGTTGGATGTTTCGATTGTGTTTAGGGTATATAAGAATGGCATTAGAATGAAACAATGGAACAATAGTGCCTTAATTCCATTATTCTGGAATGCATAATGTCTATTTTTTTGCAGTTATCGTTTGAAACTTGATAAAGGCTTGAGGGATGTAGCTTAAATTTTTTGTGCGACGTCAACTTTATTGCGCAGCACTACAAATTGTTTTAGGAGACTTATGACGGTGGCGTATTTTAGAGCAAGATCCTAGCAGTTGTGCTATTTCTACGTATAACTTGCACACAATTAGACCGTCTGGACTATACTAAAAATCTACTCCATACGTTATTAGCATAAACGTGAATAGCGATAATTAACATGAATGAAACCTGTAAATCTTGATCAAGACATTCAGAAAAAATATAATGAATATTTAAATGAAAATTCCAAAAATATTCAATTATCGCTCATGACATCGTCCTGTTGTGACATGGAATGGCTAATTAATATATACTAACTTAACATATATTGCATTGCTATATCATAAAACGTTTTGTCAGAGTTATCTAATACCGATAATACTAAAATGATAAAAGTTCCACCGATACGAACCTCAATTAATTACTCAAATATCTTCATAACTAAACACCATCGACTCCTATAGCAACGCATAAATCTGACGACTGTTACGAAAAACTACTATTATTTCGAACTCTGCTAAATGAAGCACGAAGCATGAAGTTCATGTCTGTCTCAGCAATTTCAGATCTTAGGAAGACTTTTTTTGTAAGAAGTTAACCAAATGCAATTTAAGATAGAGTTTATACAAAATTTTAACATTAACATTATCGTAGCAGCACATGTTGCACATGCACAAGTTCAATCTAATTTATGATTAGAAAGTTATCTAATTAACTAGTTTTGTTATATAAATGTAGTTTGTGCGTAGCTGTTTTTTCTATTAGTTGCGTTAAGTAATTTTTTATTGTTAGTTTTCAGTTATCACTTAAAGTAATTATTCGTACACGTTATTTGTAAAACATTTAAACACGCACACATATGTACGAAACATGTTAGTGTTATGTGAAATTGATCATGTGAAATCAATGGTTTTTCCGCAGCTCAACTTTCGATCACTTGTTACAATATCACAATGAAAACAGCGTTGGTAGTTCCTTGTGCCTCACGAAAGCTTCTCAGATCACTGGATGACTTGGTGAGAAATTATAGTGCTGATTTACACTCTTCAATTTATATTTTATACAACCACACCGAATCGATACGTTTTATGTTGACTGAAACATTGGCGCATAGTACACACAAACAAAACTACTATGTACTATATGTCGTTGTATACAATACACACACACATTTACAGATGTATATTCAACTAAGATAATTTTATAATAAAAAATACGTATATATTATATAATATATATTTATTGTATGTTGTTTATGTTCATGAGATATTCATTGTTCATATACAGATATACTACATATATATAGTATAAATATATATATGTATGTACAATTTTATACCCAATGTTTTGTATAATTAAACAAATTGATAATTTGTGATATATAATTAACTTACAGACTACACAATTAAGAACACTAATTATAATACATAAGGTAATACAATTTTCACATCTATACAATAATGCTACAAAGTCGTCAAGTACAAAATTCATTGGAAACTCAAAATACAGAGTGTTAAATTTATGAATCATCGATGTACAAAACGGGATTTTCTCATATACATCTAATGTATAAATGTATTCTAACCTAGGCTACATTATGTAATGTATATGTATACATTCTGTATCCTGTAAGTACTTACAAAGAGTATTTGTACCCATATATGTGTACATTAGAATTATAAATTTATTCATGTATAGTTTATGAGTTATTGTTGTGTATATTTAAGTTTAAATATAATTATATACCATAAATACTTTATGTAAAATATAAATATGTATGTAGGGTCTAATTAATCATAGGTTGCTGACTGTAATTGCGGAATTATATATTTATTTATAATATACACCACATAGTTGCCTATATTTAAATTATATACAATTATACGCTTACAAGCAACGTACACATACAAACTGTATATAGTACATATTTATATATTTATGATCTAATTAATCACATGGATATAGCTATAATTATTGTGGAAGTGATTTGTTACTACTGTTATATTATATAAACAGAAAGAAAGTGAAATGAACTTCGTGAGTGAAATCATGAACAGATATAAAAACTCAGAAGTCTGAAACAAAACAATGCAAATAATAATAAAACTGGCAAATTATTAACAACTACTGGTTAGTTCTGCAAACTCGAATTATTGTAAATATAGTTCGTTTTTTTCCGAAATTATACCAAGCATAAACTCCAAAAACCTATATATTTTAATATGAAACAGCGATGTTGTGCGACGTCGTAAAAGTGAAAGCGTTTTGATCATGCAGATTTTAACAATGTCAAAATCAGTCAGTCATTTATACTACGAGCTGATATATAAGGAAACTCAGCTGGACGCAATACAAAAAATGGTGAAATAATAGTTTACTTCTCGGCGAGAAGCGTTATGGTAGTTAGCCAGACCAGCAATAGCTATGCGGCTTAGCAGGAAGGTTTGAATGACAGATGCAATATGCCAAGTTGTAACGACTGCTACTGGATGCAATTGAGTGCCAATAGCACCCGTTGATATTGGGCTGTATTTGTAGATTGCCGTTGTCTATCACCTTCGTATTTATATAAGGACTTTCTAATTACACCATTATTAATGCAGAACCGAACAACAATTGCTGAAAACAAGCAAACGTAAAAGAGTGGAAGCAAAAACAACAAAAACAGTGAACTGTGCAGTGTCAATCTCTGCACTCTAAATCATTTAAATATTTCTGGCTAGTGTCTTCAACGCCTCCCTTGCCCGTCGTCGTACATCAACACAATGTTGATATCTGTTAACAATGTTGACACTCCTACCGCTGAAAGTGTCCGATAGCCCAAGTGGAATTTTTGTCAACGTACAAAATCCGCACGCCTTTGATTATTTCAATCCCACCACCCTAAGGAAAACCAAGCAATAGTTGACGACGCGCGAGACACATGCGAAAAATGACCAGCGTACGTGAAAGAAAATGTATCCGTGTAGTAGTCCCTGACTGTGATGAAAACGCCTGGTCTGATGACTTCGTATACTTGCGAATAATTACACCCAGAGGACGTGTGAATGGTACACGTAGATAAAGTACATTTGGGACAGCAATCCAAGAACAAACGAAAAATACAACGTCGTTGGCCGAAATTAAGGTCGTTGTGTTAATATCACACAAATGTGATACCGCCAGTGTCGTAAGAATATCGTAAGATATAATCGCCCGAGACGACCATTAGACAAGCCTGCCCAGACCGATCTCGTTTGAGTGAGCGTCATCGGCGAGACAACAGAAATGGAATGTAACGCACGGACCCTTGTATCTCTGTCCAGGCTTTGATCAGGACCCGAAACCTGGCGTGATTAAGATTGAAGGAGTCTCGGTTATCGAATAGTGCCAAATTTTGACGTCTGTCGTATAAAAATGGGCAGTCTACATGTGTAACTTAATTGAGGCACTGAACGCCAGTTATAGTTGCAAGATGCTACTCGATTCAGCCTGATAACTGCTTGTTACTGAGGACACTTGGGTGGGGCACCGACCGACTGACAATGATACGAGGGGTGGGGCCTGCAGAAACAACTGCTCGAGGAATTGCTGCATTTTTGACCACGAACTTTGTTGAAATTCGATGTTCCGCTTAGCATCGTTTACTCCACACGAAATGGTAGGCTTGGCCATCAGCTAACAATAAAACTAATCGAAAATAATGCGAATGGAGTCTAAGGTCGTTATTAATGTAATTATTCGAGTTTTCGACGAGGGAATTGGTATTTCCGGCAAAGTACCGGACAACGAGGTCCTAAAGACACTCCGAGCCCCCAAAGCAGTTAAATCCCTGAGAATTGAACCGGCAGTTGGGACTGATGGAGGCTTGTTCAACAAACACACTCGCAGCTGGATGTTGATACCAAAAATTGCATTTCCAGTAGATTTTCAGTTTGGTCCACGATTGCATTAAACGCTGCCCGAAATGGGCTCGATTGTTGCTGTAACGATCAAGCATAATGCCCATGTAAACGTGCCGAGCCCTAAAGTGCCATTCCGAGTGAATATTATTGGCACTGTGAGCCACACACTTCTTAATTTCTGCCGGAAAGCGCTCCATGTGTCGGTTTACTCGAAGGCAATTGGCGGCGTTGCCTTATCCTGTTTGTTGCAGCGTGGCATACTAACGAATTTCCTGTATTGACGACGGTCAATGGCAGTTAAATCTCAGTTTAAGATTATACGGATATCAGAGCGAAAGACAATGATGTAGCGTTACGACAATTTGCATAGCGTCAGTTTATATAAAAAGTTGAAACATATTCATTTAAGTATAACATGGGCTTGAAATAAAGTGAGTTTGTGTGACGAAGAATAAGCGACACTCTCAATATCATCGTACAAGAAGAGGGCGATATATATATTGTTGGAGCCCTCTTCTCACAAGAATTTGTGTAATCCTAATATAGCGAAATGAGGTGAGAATATGCCCACCTGAATTAGTTTGAATCCAAGTCAGAGGACGACCCGCTTTGCCAATCTTCCAAGTTTTGCTGTGTTTTTTCTTTGCCGTTTGTGCTGCCGCCCGACATTGTTTATCTCCCCTGCTTATTTTCTATCGCCGAAATTGGCTCTTCATTTCTTGCAGTATTTGCTACCATTTCCGCAGATATAATTTCTAGAGGGTATAGGAGACGAAAACGTTGAGAAATCGGCTTTTTACTCACCAATGTTACCACCGCCGATCTCAGGACCGAAACATAGCTTCGTTATGCGCCCAAATTTCCATCGATTGCGAGGTATATCGTCTTGGATCAGCACCACCGAACTCACAGACGGTTCTGCGTTTACTGACATTTCGTTGTTTATGTACCGTCGCCGACAGCCGCAAGCTCTGCTAGTACTGTGAGCGCCAAGTATGCTAAAATCTGCCCCAAGCGCTTGTGATTATTTCTACAGCTCTCTCAAGTGGTGAGCAGTGGAGTCAAGCCATCAGGCCGTAGCGCGTAGCGAGGGCCAGCGCCGATGAAATGCGTTGGGGTTAGCGGAGGTTTTCCCGAATTTGCTTCTGGATATACAAGAGGCATTGTGTTCACAATTGTGCTGATTTCCCAGACGATAGTTTATAGTTTGAGCAAAGAGACGCATTTAACGTCAAGCGATTTCTTTAGCGGTCATTTGACGTACGCCAACGAGTCGCTCATAGAAGCTCCCCATCCATGCAAACTCAGTGATATATTTCCAGTTGATAGCTTCCGTCGTTTATCCATCTAAACAAATACATACATTATCTTTCACTGCGTCACTGATCTTTGAGGTGATGTAAAGGGGACCTAGGTAACCAATGCCAACAACGGAAAAGGGTCGTTGCTTTGTCACGCGAAATTCCGGGAAGTTCGGAAATGAAGGCACCTAAAATGCTACCATTTGTTTCAGCTTCCAAAATTGAAGTACACGTTTCAGCTGAGAACGACCGTGTACAGACCGGCAATTGGGTACCAATAGCACTCGTTGGTATTGGCTCAATTTGTGGATTGCTGCTGTCTATCACCTTCGTATTTGTATAAAGGCTTTCCGAATACACCGTTATTAATGCCGAACCGAATAACAATTGCTGAAAACAAGCAAAAGTAACAGGGTAGAAGCAAAAACAACAAAAACAGTGAACTATACAGTGTCAATTTCTGCACTCTAAATCATTTGAATACTTCTAGTTAACGTCTTCCACGACCCCTTTATCAGTCGTGGTGCAACAAAACAGTTTTGACATGTGTTAACAATGTTGGCTAAGATTTCGGTATCTCGTCTTGGAAGTTCATGTCATTATGATACATACAAGTCCATCGACTTGAATTTGTGATCTTTTATGTATACTACGAGCTGATATATTTAAACTCAGCTGGACACAATACGAAAAATGTTGGAATAATATTTTAATTCTCGGCGAACAGCTTTATGGTAGTTATCGAACCCAGCAATAGCTATGCGACCAAGCAGGAAGTCTTGATGTAAGCTGCAATCTGCCAAGTCAAGAATTCAGTACTTGGAAGCTTATATCAGTGTGATATATGCAAAGACATCGATTTCAATTTGTCAACTGTTCGGCTTCTCTCTTACACTTATCAACCTAAAAAATTATTAGAGGTCGAAGCGGCAAAAATGATTATTGTTTTATTGAACGACGGATAAGGCACATATCAATTGTATACTCTGCTCCTATTCGGTTTCATAGTGCATTGAACGAAATATTAAACTTTGCAATATTCTTATTATTGGTAGATAGTCCAAACCGAACTTAATGTCCTTTGCGTCGTTAAAAATCAGCTACATGTTGGTTCAACGTCAAGTACTAGTTGGTAGTGTTGAAATTTACTTGAAAATACATTTAACGTCTAGTATTTTCACATATTAGAAGACTTTGTTTATACAACTGTCACAATGCAAGTAAACCTAAGATCACACGTAGTTTAAAACCAAAGTTAAATGTGCACTGCATCGCACAAAAGGCCAGCGATAACAAAAAAGCTCAGTCATATTTTTCCTATAGAAAATGGTTTTGATTCATATGCTACAATTCAACGCATACGAGTAACACTCTCTTTAAAAAAATAAGAACGTTTGTCAAATTGTACACTGTTTCAATAGTCAATCCAATTTAAAAAGTATCTATATAAGAATCCACGAATGAGGTAAAATATATGCTTACAAAGTATGAGAGCTGCGCGGGACCGAGTATGCCGTTTTTGAATGCCTAAACTGAAGGAACAACCCCATATTTTATGGAATCAATGTGTGCTACAAAGATGAATCCTGTTAGCGACGCATAGCATAACAACACAATATAAACTAATATATATGAATAGTTGAGGAACGGCTCAGCTCAGAACACTACCGGCAACGTTCCAAGCCGATTTGGACCTTTGTGGAATATCATATAACGAAGCAAAGACCATGCCAAAGAAACAATTCAAAGCTATGCTTAGCCGCTTACGCGTGTTGTTGTGACGTTGCCCCGTTAATGGACTATTGTGTATCGCTGTCAATAACAATTGATAGCTATTAATGATGATATGAATAGTTCTGCTTTACCTTCGCTTTCTTTGCTTTTACATTTGTAAATACCATAGATCTAGTGTACAAGCAGACTAACTATCAACTGCCAAGAATGATAACGATCGATTAACAATTGTTTTAATATATATAATTTTTCAATGACTAACATCTTTAAAATATATAAAATTATAAATCTACAGAGCTCGCAACTACCGTTGAGCTGGAATTGACTTTCTAGCGAATACAAATGTTCAGTGTTCCTGGTTGTATTCGTGGAATCATGTGTACTCTTAGAAAAGTTGGTTGGGTACTGCATCGATGAGACCTTTCAACCTAGTTGATATGAAATACAAAGAGAACATTAACGATTGGGTGTGATTCCTGAAGCAAAAAAACAATAACATATTATCACAGATTTTCACGGAAATCAATCCATATTATGAAAAAATACATTAATAAGACATTGCTAACGTATTTTCTACTTTTTGTCGAACTTTTTGGTTCACACTTACCAACATGTGCAGGAAAACGATATTTATGTCCAGCTTATGGTTAAACGACGCATTAGCAGTGTCGTCGAATTGGCCAAAAAGTTTGAAGTTGGGGCACTTATGATACGCGGTATTTTGGTAATGCCCTACAATAACTCAGGAAAACGATATTTATGTCCAGCTTATGGTTAAACGACGCATTAGCAGTGTCGTCGAATTGGCCAAAAAGTTTGAAGTCGGGGCACTTATGATACGCGGTATTTTGGTAATGCCCTACAATAACTCAGGAAAACGATATTTATGTCCAGCTTATGGTTAAACGACGCATTAGCAGTGTCGTCGAATTGGCCAAAAAGTTTGAAGTTGGGGCACTTATGATACGCGGTATTTTGGTAATGCCCTACAATAACTCAGGAAAACGATATTTATGTCCAGCTTATGGTTAAACGACGCATTAGCAGTGTCGTCGAATTGGCCAAAAAGTTTGAAGTCGGGGCACTTATGATACGCGGTATTTTGGTAATGCCCTACAATAACTCAGGAAAACGATATTTATGTCCAGCTTATGGTTAAACGACGCATTAGCAGTGTCGTCGAATTGGCCAAAAAAGTTTGAAGTTGGGGCACTTATGATACGCGGTATTTTGGTAATGCCCTACAATAACTCAGGAAAACGATATTTATGTCCAGCTTATGGTTAAACGACGCATTAGCAGTGTCGTCGAATTGGCCAAAAAGTTTGAAGTCGGGGCACTTATGATACGCGGTATTTTGGTAATGCCCTACAATAACTCAGGAAAACGATATTTATGTCCAGCTTATGGTTAAACGACGCATTAGCAGTGTCGTCGAATTGGCCAAAAAAGTTTGAAGTTGGGGCACTTATGATACGCGGTATTTTGGTAATGCCCTACAATAACTCAGGAAAACGATATTTATGTCCAGCTTATGGTTAAACGACGCATTAGCAGTGTCGTCGAATTGGCCAAAAAAGTTTGAAGTTGGGGCACTTATGATACGCGGTATTTTGGTAATGCCCTACAAAAACTCGGTACAAAATTCTGAAGCAAAAAAATAAACGTTTTATAAAAAATCAGCTTATGTATGAATGCTATAATGACATTTTTATCTTTTAATCACAATTATCAATTTAGATCGTACGCTTATGCTTACTATGTTTGCGTATGTATACCAATATACGATTACACAATACACATAAAACGGAAGTATATTGGTAGCTAAAATGCTTAGTCTAATCTTAGTTTATCATGTTAACTATAGCTGTTTCCGTTTTTTCAAAGTACATTACAGTTGATGCTCGCGCCCTAAAGTATACTTAAAACTCCAAAGAATTTCTTCTTCCACTACCACAACTATTTCAGAAAATATTAAGCTCTTACCTGTTTTGTATCGCATTTAAGCATAATGATTCAACTTTGATGCCTGCTAAAATGGGTAGTAGAAGATACAATCTATAGAACAGTGGCATAGATATACCTGAGTACATAGAAAGTTCTTGGTTTCTCTACGATATAACATTACAAAACACTGATTCGAAAATTTGATATTTGTGGTGTCACGTAAACGTAAAAGCTGTTTTTAGGGTATATGTCTAGCCGCAATTTTAGTTATCAATCGGGAGGGTGGGGGAGGAAAATAGCCTCTTCTGTTTCATCTAACGTTATTGAAGTGATGCAAATTAAAAGAAGCGAATTCATCACTTTATGGTTAGCATTAGGTCTGCGAAATAGTGTATTACCCAAAATTTGCGTTTTACTGAAAAACATATATATTTATTGCACTGCATACGTTATGATCTGCTCAGCTGTCTCAATCTTATCATGTCATTGTCATATGCTAATTTTCAGAGAGTATACAATTCTTCTACAGTTATATTAGCCTCGAAGCCTACAGTTATATTAACCTTGAAGACTACAAATAGTTTATTTGGCGATTGAAAAGAAAGGCAGATAGGCTGCTGGTTGTTGCCAAACTGTCGACGAGGCTTACATGCCCTTTTGGCTCTGTTTCAGCAAAAGAATCTAATTTTATTAGATTATCGGACGAGCGTCTAGTTTTCATGGTACCGATTAGATGTCGATTTGTAAAGCTAAGTTATACCGCTAAACGCACGTAGTTCTTTGTTATTTTAACATTTTTGTGAAGGAATTATATACTGCTGAGGTTTTATTAATAAGCTGGTATTTTTCAGCGTTTTAGCAAATTTTTATGAGCCTAGGTCAGTGTTCCACAGTCAGTCCCACCGACACGATGGCATCATTTTCAGCTCAGTTATATTTCTATATCATTTAACGGATGCTCAAACTGATCTTTTTGAAGAATTATTGGTATATACATTAATTCTTTAAAATTTTCTAATTCCAACAATGCAAAAATGTTGAAGCAAATTTTGAGTATTAACTTGGTTCATTTTTAACTCCAATCTTAAGTTCAAATTGACTCAATTCGAGTCAATATTGGAGTCTTACTTGACTCAAACCTAGAGACATAAAAGGACCTATTATCAGGTACAATTCGACACAAATTGAGTCAAAACTTGACTTCAACTGAATCAAATTAAGATCAAGCTTACGGCTAAAAAGGCCGTTTCAAAACTCAAAATCTGCATCAAGGTTTTTGCAGTTTAGGTAGCGTTGAGGTTTCAGCTATACGCAGTAAAAGTACTTTGTTTGCTATCTTTCAAATAAAATATCCTATCCTTCCTTTTTGTATCAAGTTGTAATGTTTATGTTTGTCCCTATTATATTCCACCGTATCCCTGTTTAAGAAATGATTTTCTTCAACGAGATGTACTAATTACTCTGCCGAAGACAATGTTATAGCTTTAAAGCAGTTTACTTCAGGATCCTGTTTGTTTTTTTATTCTCTGAACACCATAGCTGTTTTAAACTTTATAAAAATGTGTGTTCAATTTTATCTGTTCAGTTCAGGAAGGTGAAGTTCACTTGTGGTGGTGTCCAGTAGTTAGTGAGCATAGTTAACAAAGTTTCTTAACAACAATGTTCCTGCATAGTTCTATATTAGTCCCCTAACAGCAGACAAATTTTTGCCTCAAATAATACTGATATATTCAACGGTTACTAATTTAGCAAAAATACCAAAAAAAACCGAAATAAATAAATTTTTATTCACAATCTAAAACCAATACTCCAATGTCGCATGCCACAAAACAACCTGACATCTTAAGAATCAATTACCTGAACAGTGAAATAGTTAGTAACGATTTTGAAAGACATCAAGTGCGTTGGACGAATCGAACTACAGAAAATGTAAAAGGGGTTAAGCGAAATGTATGCTATGCCGTTCTCGATATACTATAGCATAAGCCTTCGCATTTTGTATAAAGATTTAGACCAAGCGTACATTCATTGGGCTTTCCTTCCTGAAAACCACGCACTAGCCTGTCCTTTCTCATAGCAGCATGATCATTAAAGGCGATACGAGCCTAAAACAACAACAGTAAGTATATATCGATACACTAGTATATTTTATGTCTAGACTATAAGTCGTTCTATACAATATCAAATACTTTATCAAAGTTTATAAATTGTACTTTCGGAGGTTTCCACTAGGGACCATTCGTTTTTCATTGTGCATTTCAAAAATTTGATTTTATGGTTGCAGATTATTAAAATGTGATAATTTATTTGCTATGTCTTGATTTTGCAATGCCTTGCACGGCACAGAGTGGAACAATATGTTCTTCTTCAGCTGTACTTATGCATGGCATCTTGCTCGCATAAGTTTTTAGTAGTAAGTTTTCACGTAAAGCTATTATATGCTTAGTTAAGTTATAGTTATTTTTGCAATTGACATTATTTCCATTAATTTATAGATTAAATATATTATTATAATGCCTATGCAAAATATTATTTTATATATATAAAGTGCTTCAAATAGTGAGATCTAACTACTGTAGATGTTTCAAACTATTAAACAAATTTTAGTAGCACAAAGTGGCCAAATACAGGATTTGGCCTTTCCTCAAAATAATGTCAAGTCATAAACCTATATGTAATTCCATTAATATATAGGATTTATGCATTGATTATATATTGATATATTCCTATACGTAATATTATTCATATATAATAACTGCGAGGAACGTCAATTGGTGATATGTTAATTACTGTCAATATTTCAAAACATCTTGCAAATTATTCTATCTTAAAGTGAGTTCGGTTTTTTCATAAAATAAACAGTAGGTCGTCAAACTATAGCTTTGATTCCAACTGTATGGCACAAGAACGACATCTGTCAACTCGGTTTTAACTGTCTGGAATATGAGGGACGTGATGTTAGGCGCTAGAAGATGTATATGCTTATTTTGATATTCTATTATATGACACTTATTAATATGAACATATAATTGTACTCTTTCATTTTAGCAAAAATCCAATTGACCAAAGTCTTTACCAAAGAATGTTTTCTTTATATACGTTCAAAATATATTTCCTGTTTTGCTCAAATTTGTTTATTATAATTTTGAACATATTTTGATATAATTATGATCCAATATTAAAAATTATTAAACTATAATATTTTATTGTACAATTGTATTTTATACTTTTAATCGAATAAACAATATACTTGTTAGAATTTAGAAAAAAGTGTCCACTTTGGGAAAGGACTTTTAACGGTCCATGTGTGATCAAAAATCACTCTTTTATATACTATTGTATTTTAATTAATGTACTTTCACGCGTTCAAACTTTTTGCTCAAAATTTGATGAAAATTTGGGCTCACTTTGCATGAAAATTTGGAAGCATTTTTTATGAATTTCTGGTAAATGGAAACTTGTGAACTTCCTTCAAACTTTTGAATCATATTTATTTAGCCAATCAACGACTAAGGTGCATTATATGTAAATTTATTTACTCTAATTAAATATATTAAAAATAAAACACGCCATTCGCCATATTCTTCAGTTACAAATTTGTATTCCAACTCTAATCAAAATGAACATGTGCAGCGCCTGTAAAGAACAATAACGGCAGTTGTATTGAATATCTTTGAATTTCTGGTTCCTGCATCGTACGAGCTATCTCGGTACCTTATAATTCTTAGTAACACGACCGAATTACCGCTGGTTGTGCTATATTGTGCTTTGATGGAAATTTCTACAGTACTATTATAGTTGGAATTGCATGATAGCGTCAGTGTACGCATTCCTTAACACATCGTCTGAGGGTTATTAAATTCTTGTTCATAGATGAAATAGTTCCGAAAAATACAAGGGAAA
>JASANE010011222.1:0-16445 GCA_030248225.1 Trileptium ribeirensis
TCAAGTGCTCCGTGCTTTGCGTGCACATCAGTAATGGTCGCACGCTCGGTCTCCATTGAACCCCCACCAAGACCAGCTTTATTTTGCAACAACTCCAAATGTTCAAACTTCAAATGCAAGACAATTATTTTTCGTCAAAGTTTCAAAGTCAAACAAGCACACGTTTCCACTATAAAATAGGGTCTCAGGCCAGTGTAATAAAAGGGAACTGACGACGTGCGACAACGTCGTCCGGCAGCGTTTCGTTTTCAAGCAGCCAGCAAATCTTCTGTAAAAACCTACGACCCACATTCGGGTATGATGGATCTCAAATGCATGAGAACTTTTCGGTGGGTGTTCACCATTGCCGATACAGACCACAACATTCTTGGTTTCGATTTTCTACGATATTTTGACCTTGTCCCAGATCTTCGACGAATTCAGCTGGCTGTTTACGATGGTACTACGAACATTCGTGTTTGAAGACGACCATCAGAAGCCTTCAATCTATGCTGAATTAAGCATGATCGGACATTCGTGCAATGGTTGGTCGCTACCTCTACACATGGTGCCAAACAGAACTCCGAATGGCGACCGTGCCGTGATTACCGGGAACTCTACAACATTAAGATTACTGTATCACTATCAAGTTCCGTATATACATAAGTTTATGGTTAATCTACACGGAAATACAATATTTTCGAAGATCGATCTGGTTCAAGCTTAATATTAAATCCCTGCGGCAAGCGAAGATATTCCTGACACTGCCATCATATCTATTTCGGTAGTTTCGAGTATGTTCGAATGCCCATTGGTCTTTGTAACACCGATCAAACGTGCCAGCGGTTTATTGACAATGTTGTACCAGGGTTAAACTTTTGTTTCGCATATATCGTCCGTAGCCTAATGTCCAGCAGTGCGTATCTGTGACAGAAAACTGATATCCGTGAAATTTTTGAAAGTTTAACGGAGCATTGAATCCAAGTGAATTTAAATAGATGCGAATTCGCTATTTATTAGTTCGCTTTTATTGGGCCACCGCGTCACTGCAAATGACATTCAACCGGTTGATAGCAAAGCTAAAGCAGTAAACGATTTCCCGTTACCGAGAAGGAAAAAGAAACTCGAAGACTTTCAGCGCCTCGTCAATTTTTAACACTGTTTGATTCTTCGGTGCGCACACATTCTACAACCGTTGATAAGTGTGGTCAGGGGCAACCCATGAATACAAATAGCGTACACCGAAACCGCAACGACCGCAACATTAAAACAATGGCGAATATTACAATGTTGGCTCATCCAGAGTATTCGTCAATGATCAATGGCAACACTTAGGATACTTTTCACGAACACTCAAGCCATTCGAGGCAAAGTGTAGAAATGTTTGGCAGAGAACTATTAAGTATCTGCTTGGCAATAAGGTATTTTAGCCATGTAATTGAGGGTCGAAAGTTTCATGTAATGACTAATCATAAACCAGTGACGTTTACACTTAATTCTAGAGTTAATCTGTTGTCCTCAATAAAATAAGGCAATTATCGTTCATCTTCGAATTAGCATCAGACATTCGGTACGTTGCTGGTGCGAAGAGCGGCCTAGCGAGTGCACAATCTCGGGTGGGTGTCAATAAAGTCTCAAAGCTAGTGTCAACCGTTCATTTGGAGGCAATGTCGCAGCGTCAAGGAGAAGATCACATCAAATCCAAGCCATACTAAACTTAGGTTAAATTTAAAAAGTTGGACTTATCGGGATCAACAGAGCATTTTGCATCGTAACATTTTCAACTCGCTCCATTGCCTGTCGCATGCTGGTACACATGGAAAGCAACGTTTCGTGCGTGAATGGTTTGCGTATTTAACTATCAATAAAGACAAAGACGTTCGCCGATGAAGTGGCGAATGCCTTCCATGTCAAGGTAACACAATCGGATGTCACGTTAGATCTACGATGTAGCATTTCAAACCACCAGGTCGCCGATTTAGCCATATCAACATAGATATCGTCGGCCCATGTTCAGCCTATCAGTGTCAGCGATATTTGCTAACTACTGTCGAACGAATCGCTTGTCGGCCTGAGGCAATTCTATTTGTCAATTTGTCAGCAAAAACATTTGCGCCAGCACTTGTGCCAGGTATAGATACTAGATTTCGCATATCTTGTACAATCACGTCCGACCGCGGAACACAGTTTAATTTTGAGTGGTTCAGACAACTTGCCATTATGGTAGGTAGTCACGTTCAATGCACTACCGCATATTATCCATCCGCCTATGGCTTGGTGGAACGACTTCATGGACAACTCAAAGAACCACCTCGATACAGCAACAAGACAACTTCGTTGCTCTACGTATTACGGTGTCTTAAATGGCACTCGCGCCGCTGTAAAAACCTGCACTAGTTGCTTGGCTGCTGAGTTATTTTACGGATCGCCACTTCGTTTGCCAGCGGATTTTTTATTGTGTTGATGACACTAGTTATAATGTACCAATTTATATTCAGTAGCTGCGTTATAGAATCGATGGTCTGCGACCGGTGCAGACAAGAGTACAACACCGATCAACATTCGTGATACATGAGATTAGCACTTGCAAATGTTTTCGTTGGTCAAGATTTAATATGGAAGCTTTCGCAATCTCCGTGTGATAGGCCTTATAAAGTCGTTGATCTAAAGGACAAATCAAATCAGCATTCGTGGATAACGGCATAAACTATTGAATCCATCCGGTAGAATTTCATAATACATGATCGAATGCTTCCTGTAATCATTATGCGATGCAAGTGTGGTGGCTGCGGCCACGTAAACAATAATTGTGCTGTTACCTATTAACTGTTAAGCATTTTGATTATGCAAATTTGTGAAGCTTAAAACAGTATTTAAGCTGAGAAATTTTGACTCTACGAGAACAGTTCGATTGTAACATTTCCAGCTACTGTCAATGTTCGTGGTTTTCTCCACTCACAGAACCGCTTGTTATGATTGTTGTATTTTATTGTTATAAAAGGCTTTTGTAGTTTTCTTTCATTTATTTATAGAGTTGTTACGAATTTAAAATTTCTTAAGAATTTTAAATTGTTTAACTAAAAACCTAGGCAAGCTTAGTACTTATATCGGACATTAATAAGACACCAAACATTAAGGCCATGGATGTCTCGTAAAGTCAAAAATATGTAACGAAATTTTATTAATGGCTATTTTTATTTGAGTGCTTACAACTCTTCAGTCATATCACTTTATAGTTAAAAATGCCCAGAAGCTTTAAAAGAAATTTCGGGATGTTAATCACGTCATTCGACATGTCTCGCTTATAATATATCTAAGCATCCGTTTTGGCGTTGCTTTAAGTTTAGCCTAAAAGTTGTTTAGCTTTACTGCATATACCAATTATTTTATTAATGGCTATTTTTAATTGAGTGCTTACAGCTCTTGAGTCATATAACTTTATAGTTAAAAATGCCCAGAAGCTTTAAAAGAAATTTCGGGATGTTCATCATGTCATTCACCATGTCTCACTTATAATATATCTAAGCATCCGTTTTGGCGTTGCTTTAAGTTTAGCCTAAAAGTTGTTTAGC
The DNA here is from genome assembly GCA_030248225.1 of Trileptium ribeirensis. Classification (NCBI taxonomy): domain Eukaryota; kingdom Metazoa; phylum Nematoda; class Enoplea; order Enoplida; family Thoracostomopsidae; genus Trileptium; species Trileptium ribeirensis. The sequence continues at coordinate 3,552 of JASANE010011222.1, forward strand.
TTTACTGCATATACCAATTATCTAGCATTATTTCCACTATAATAATTCCCATTTTGTTAAGAATAGCAGCTAAACTTTTAACTAACAGCGGAAATATAATATTTAATGGTGTTAAGGAGCAATAAAAACTATCGATTACAACATAAAAGTTGTATATACCGGTAATAGTTAGAGTTCATAAAGCGTAAGCCAAAACTACACGGTCATAGCTGAGAGCCAAATATTCGTGTTGGCAACTGTTTTCCCGCGATATATACCAGCAACAAAAATTGTCACATCGAATTTTCTGGTGGATACTTTATCTAAATCTTTATCTTTGGATATATCTTTTTGTAGTTGAATAGGTTTATGCTAAAAAGAACACAAAGTCACAATTTATAGTTACAATTTATTCTTGGTGCTTTAGATAATAGAACATGCCATTGGATTCAAGATCCCATCACACAAAACATGCTAAGGGTCTACAAAATTTAAGATAACTTATCAGGATCGCTCTTAATCAAGTCTGACAACAGAGTTTAATTTCAAAACGTAATGCAAAATTTTCCGAAGACGTAATTTAAAAACTGCTTGTGTCTGATTGATAAAACAAATTAACCCACGGAACAGTAAGCGACCGAAGCGTGGATTAAATGTATAATATTATTGCTGTCTATGCGCAAGTAAGTCGTTACATAAGTAAATACAGTCCTTTAAAGAACGTGTAGCTATTAGTAGATCTTTCCAATTATTCAAATTCACTCTTGCGCATAGTAAATACTTAGTATTTTTAACAGTTCTACAGATTTTATTTAAAGAAATTAATCACATTGCCGACCTTGTTCCCGTACGAACTGTTAGTTTATTATAGTGTCAACTGTAACACACCTTCTTAAATATGTCTGGTAAGGTCTCTCTGAAATTATTCTCCATTTCAAATATTCAGGGCCATTCAGGAGTTCTCTGATTTCTATGCAAACAACTGTGTCTATCCACTGTATCCACTCCGACAGTCGTTGTATGATTTTTGCAATGTCACTAATGGTATGGCAATGACTACTATTTCCGCAACAATGGTTTGCGTGCATTGTTCTCACCAATACAATCGAAGTTGGATCTGTGGAAACGGCTTGATCTTGTACGATACGCAAAATAGCCTGGACGTTACGAGGTTAAAACATAAAGGTATAATTATCTTTGTGGCACCTTTAGCTTGAACATGGCGAAATATAGCAAAAGATGCAACAAGTGCGCTATTCTTTCCCACATAATACTTTTACGGATTATTCTTGTCTATGACGGTGTATATATTAACAAAAATGGTATATTTTTCGAATCGACTCGTTTTAAAGCGGAAAAATCACAGACAATAGCTTTCACAAACTAGAACCAAACAACTTTTAATTTGGACAATATTATTGGGTACATAAACTTACTATAAAAACACTGTGCAGTTCATACAGTAAATAATTCTGATCAAACCAATTCGGTTTATATGAAACTATTAACAAAAATTTAAGGGCGAATATTAGGTGGAATGTGTTATAGCAAATATTGGAAAGAATTCACATTGTACTTAAATTTCTGAAAGAATCCACATTGCACATAAATTTCTAAGCCAAACACACAGTACTCAAATAAATCACAAATCGATAAGCTTAAACTGTAGCACCAGTAGTTTTCAAGTAAATTAGGCATAATACGTGATAATTTCCTTGCATGTGTCAGACTTTAACTTATGCTCAGTTGTTTACTCTAAGGCTTATGCAACAATTTTTTGTTTACTTTCGCTGAAAAACGGAAATATTTTTTAAAGAATTAATAAATTTCTGTTCAATAATACATATATGATCGTTTGTTAAACTTGCTGGGACTTCGACTTTTACCAATGTTTTTGTATATTCAACCAAAATATCCATGCAAAATAAATATGCAACACCATTTGGAAAAAATCGATTTTCAGCAGAAATTCATTCTCAGAAGTACTATCAAATTGCAAATGTACTAAGGTACAAGTAAATAAAGAACTTATCTTTATTACCTACATAAAAATTCTATAAACAGCTGTAAAACGCATCTACCCTGAAACGTTAGGGTCTCTTTTAAAGCATCTTTTGCTTTCGTGCTTCTTTGCCTCAAATTTCGATTTTTCAGAAAAGAACAATCAAAAATAGATCAATTTTAAATGTGTTTTCGGCTTATAATCATGTAATTAATGACAGATTTACTAATATCTGATTGTCGCTAGTTTTAAAGTTTGGGTTTGCCAATTTTGATTTTAATGGCTCAACGTGAAACTGTAAAATGTTTTTTGTGAGAAATCTCACTGATAATATGTTTTCAATGTACAATTTTGCACGTGACCTCGAAAAGCTAGCATTTAAAAATGACAAAGTGATAAAATGGGATCAGTTATTTTAGATGGAAAATGATTAAATATGTAACGGTTTCAATTTATTTAATTATAAATTCTGTAAAGCATAGGTGTAGATGGACCATTGGCGTTAGCGGGGGGAGGTAGATGGTTGGCGGAGGAAGGCACTCTGAGGGGGGTTGTAGGCGGCGATGTGAGGGTATATGGTTGGTGGAGGGGGCACTCGGAGCGGGGCGATAGAGGGCTGGGACGGTAGAGTGTTGACGGAGGGAGGTCTGAGGGGGGCGGCAGACGGTGGAAGGAGGGTAGATAGTTGGCGGAAGAAGGCACTCGTAGGAGGACCGGTAGGCGGGGGGAAGGGTGAGGGTACATGGTTGGCGGAGGGATGCACTCGGAGGTGGGTCGGTAGGCGGCGCGGGTAGGGTAGATGGTTGACCAATGGAAGGACTCGGAGGTATCGGTAGGCGGCGGGGAGGAGGATTAATGGTTGGCGGAGGGAGACACTCGGAGGGGAGCGGGTAGGCGGCGGGGGGTAGATAGTTGGCGGAGGGAGGCACTCGCACGGGGCCGGTAGGCATCATAGAGGAGGATTAATGGTTGGCGGAGGGAGGCACTCGGAGGGGGGCCGGTAGGCGTCGGAAAGGAGGATTAATGGTTGGCGGAAGGAGGCACAAGGATGGGGGCGGGTAGGCGGCGGGGACGAGGGGTGAGGGTACGTGGTTGGCGGACGGAGGCACTCGGAGGTTGGTCGGTAGTCGGCGCGGGGAGGGTAGATGGTTCACGGATGGAGGCACTAGGAGGGGGGGCGATAGACGGCGGGAAGGAGGAGGGTAGATGGTTGGCGGAGGGAGGCACTCGGAGGGGGCCGGTAGGCGTCGGAGAGGAGGGATGAGGGTACGTGGTTGGCGGAGGGAGGCACTCGGAGATGGGTCGGTAGGCGGCGCGGGGAGGGTAGATGGTTGACGGATGGAGGCACTAGGAGGGGGGCGATAGACGGCGGGGAGGAGGATTAATGATTGGCGGAGGGAGACACTCGGAGGGGAGCGGGTAGGCGGCGGGGGGTACATGGTTGCCAAAGGGAGGTACCTAAGAAAAGGACCTACAATGTTTAATGATAATTTTCACTTGAATCTCTTTCAGTTTAGGAAATAATAGTTTAAAATTTATAATTAATACGCACGGGAATTCTAATTATATTCGGAAATAGAGTAGCATTACGAGCTCATCATTAACATCCATATGATTCCTAGTGGATATTGTTATAACATTATAACTGTGTCATTTAGTAGAATTAGTTTAATAATATTATGAAACCGATTTTTTTTACTTTTAGCTCATTTGCTATCTACAAAACATTTGCTTTCGCAAAATACGTAATAACTTTCATCATCTAGACGAATGCTGAAGCGCCAAAAGCTCACTAAGCATAAAGTTTTTATAGGACGGTCGCAGAGGTTATTTTTCATTTTCATAATTTACAAAAAGAACGTAATTAATCTGTATATGATAAAATTTGTGTTGGGATTCAGTTAATCTAAATTAATAAAGTATATATTACAAAACTTGAAAAACGTTTTATTACATATTATTTTACTCATATAGAAAATATTTGATTTATAAATTCTCAAATTTGCGGTCGAACATTTCCGAAATATTTTGACATGCAAAGGTACGGCAACGCTAAAACTATAACTATTACAACGACTAACACGACAAAAGACCGACCGATCGCAGGGATATGTATGAATTTGTTTGAAAAAAGGGTGAAACTGTGCGAAATTGTATAATAGGAGATCTGATCATGAAATTGTTCGAAAAACATTAAATAAAGATTTGTTAAAATTGTGCGAAATTGATAGCCTGACGAATTTGATGAATTTGTTCGAAAATGCAGTTGACAACCTAATGTAGTTCTTTGAATTTTTCCGACAATTCAGACAGGATTGGTAGCCGGTGTGCTTACTCTAGTCGTATCAGAATTGCCGGAAGATAAAAGAACTTGTTTGTTTTTACTGAATGTTCAAATTTGTAGAATTTGAGATTTTTGTAGTGTCATGTCTTCCGAAAATAATTTCACTGAGGCTTCCACGTGCAACACGGAGAGAGCTCGTACTATTTGTTAAGAACTTAAAGTTGGTAAAAAGTAAATTATCTAATGCTAGGCAGCATCACTGCTGCAAATATTACCGATCGGAAATCTGGTTTTCATTTGACTACACGTACAAACTACTGCTCAAAGACTCTCCTGTACTTGTCTGCGTAAATTAAGACAAAAATCGCCCTTTTTAGCCATTCGGCGTCGCCATTGCTTCTTGTGCCAAAAACTTTGAAGTTTATAAGAAACTGTTTCGCATTCTATCCCGCGTCAGATCGTCTGTTTTTACGCCTAAATTTATAATGCACGACGGCAGCTCTAGGATATCAGCAACAGTTCGTCAGTATTATCCCCAGTTCGGACGCCTGATGTGCTGAGCTTGATGTACGTTCTTGACGTGCTGGACTTGAGTCAAGCTCAATAGAAGCTTCTTTCCCAGAGGTACATACATCTGTTAAATCTGTGCTGAAAGAACAACCGCTAGGTATTTCCGAATGAAATATGGAAATTGGTGCATCAAAATATGGTACGGAACAGTTCATACAAAAGTGGTAATATTGTAATTCCGAGATATTAAACCATTTTATAACATACATAAACTCGCATTAGTTTCTTGCAACTCTATACTGGATGTCCTTATATATTTCTACCTGTTTAGCTTCCTAACTTGCAACTATATACAACTTTTGGTGCTAGACGATTTATAGCACAATTTTAACAGTTTTTGTTTACTTATATTTTACAACAATTTAAACAAAATGGTTGCAAAATTGTTTTCGAACAAATTAAATACTATCTCAACAGTAGAGAATTTCATACAAATTCAACAATATTTTTCGAACGATTTCATTTTATTCCGACTGGTGAGATATGTAAGCACGAGTTCATGAGTTAAAATTTCCACCAAAATAAATAAATAAAAAATAAAATAAAAAACAACTATATAAGTAAATAAATAACAAATAAATTATTTGTTAATATTAGAATAAAGAAATAATATATGAGAAAATACTACGTAACGTACGTTGGTTGCTCGCAGATTCCTGCTCACCCGGATTCCAGAATTGTGATGACTTAGTAACGCTAATGTTTGTCAACGAGCCGCCAAATTCAGAAAGGTCGCCCTCTGTGCTCGGCATCATCTTGCGCGAAATAAGCGACGTCTTTCTTGTAAGGTTTGATAGACTTGTTGTTAGAAGTGGAGATAAGATTCCAGGACGTGGTAATGGCGGTAGGGTGGTAATCGGGCCGAAGCTGAATCGTTTAATTGGCGGTGGACTGCATGTTAAATTTTGGCGACGTCTAGCCGACAGCCGCTCACTTGAATCGTAGCTATCAGGACTTGAGCAGTGTTCATCGTCCCAAAAGTTACCCGCAAAATTATCGTATTCTATCGCTACCGGATTACCGTTTACAAATTTATTTATGGTTCGATCGACAACGAAAACCTCTATTTCGTTCGCCGATGTCGCCGCGGACGAACTTTGATCACTTGCTGGTCGTATGTAGTCAAGGCGTGCGCTTTGTGAGGTGAAACCTGACGTGGTGTAACATTCGGGCGGCGTTGCCTTTGAGTAGTCCGTTAATTTAGTGGCTGACGAAGCATCACTCGTCAAATATGGCACCGTGGTAAGCTGTGTTTCAGAAAGTGGAGTGCACGTCAAGGCACTTGCTGTACCGTATAAGGCGTCTTGACTGACGTTGCCGGGAGGGCTTCCATCTCCTAAATTCGTCGACATAGTTCCCATTTGTATATCACAGCGACGCGGAAATGACGGATGCAGTAAACTCAGCTCGGAGCACGTGGGTGAGTGTTGGCTAGCATAAACAGCTGCATTTTGTTTTTGCAAATATTTGCCTCGCGATATTGCGGAAGTTGCTCGCGATTCCGTGTTCAGAAATGATAAAGCCGATGTGGACGGAAGTTCCTGAAGATACTGGCTATCTACATGTGAGGCTTGAGCCACTCGAAATATTTTATGAGGAAAAAAGCGCGTTGGTGTACGCGGCCCTGATTTCTTCGCGCCGTTGTTACAAGTTTTATTGTTATTACTGTCATGTAACTTTTTCTTATTATTTTCATTGTTCTTACTTTTACAATTATTTTTGCTATTATTGCTGTTATTAAACATTAGAGGGTAAGGTGATTGTCGCTGAGCAGCGCTTCCAGGTAAGAGGCCCATGAATCCACTGATAACGCCAAGTGGCCCACTGGGTCCACCAGAAGTAGCTGATGGTTTCCGTCGACACGGCTTTGTATTTGTATCGGGTATTGAACGATTGTCGTCGATGAATGGACATTCAATGTCTTCATTTTTAAACATAGCGCCTACTTAGCTTTGTAACAATGATGTTTTAGCAAGTATGTCATTAAGCTTTGAATGACTATGATATTTGCTGGGTGGCTTAAACGATAATTTAAACTTGTTCTTCATAATCTATTAAGTCCGTAAAGTGGAGACCAATTATTATGATATTTTAAAGATATAATTTTGTATTCATTAATTGTTCTATAAATGAATGTAACAAGGCAAATTTCTACCAAATATTATTAGATATATAGCAAATACAAAAAATTAAACAATAAATACAAAACAGTAGATAAGACTCATATTGATTTTGATAAAACTCCTTTATTGAGTTTGTTTGTTTGGTTTTACTCTTTTCGAGATCCGATGATACTAGCGGCAATGTCCACCACCATAAAACCCTGAATCTGTGCATGATGACTCTCCAGAAATAGAGAGTCATCCCGAAACGCCAGTGTCATCAAACATGGGTTAACGTATGAGAGCTGGAAGTGACATACTCGTGGCAGGATTATACACATACTGATTGTGTGATTTAGGCGTATATTCAATCTGCGTTTTTTGCTGCCAATGATTGAAAAAGATTTAACCTAATTATTGGACTGTAGGTTTTATGGCAGCGAATTTGCTATTTAACCTAGCACTGGCACCAGAAAATAAAACGCGATAAAGTGTCAGGTATCTGCGATTCAATTTATCTATATAGATTCAATCCATATAAGAATCTACTTTGCTCTGTACTGCAAAGCATTCTACATGAATCTCTACATTCTTAGTTATTATTTTGCACCACATATTACACACCAACTATTAATTCGTAGGCTACTTCGTACGTTTCACATTCTTGACCCATGGTTTATAACCTAAAATATTGGTTTTCGCAATATTTGAGTAATAGTTGATACGTGAATTTTTAAATATGGTCTCTACTGTAGGAAACAACTGCTTAGATCTATTAAACGGAATAATTACAAAAAAACACCGGGTGAATAACTAGTGAATTTTCTGCTAGCCGTGTACTTTAGTTAAATTACATAATGTACAACAAAATTTTTCACAACATTTGAACAACCTGCGCAAAACAACCCGTTAAACAACAGAGGCGCCTAAAGTACTTCTCATGTTCTTGCTAGTTTAATATTCGGCAGGATTTGAGATTTATGATCATCTTGTCATCATTGCTTAAAGGAATCAGTTGACGTTAAATATGCGTACCATCGGCACGTTTATATTGACATGCAAGGTGTCATAAATGAAAAAGACAAAAACATGTAGGTCAAGCAAAGCACTTTAATGACACTGCATTTTTAGACTGGAACAGTTCACCATTGTTGAAATTCTATCGGAGTCAAGTTGTGACTAACGCAAATGCTTTAGATCCAATAAACTAAAGTGTAAACGGATGAAAAAACAACTTGAAAATTATAGTTGCGATAAAACTAAAAAACTAGAAATTTCCTAAATTTAATACTTAGCAATTTGAGAATGCCACTCAAGTTGACATGAACTTTTTAAAGGTTGCAACAAGTTACACTGCCTTCAGAGCAAATAATTAACTAATATGGCCCCAGTGGTTTACTGAACGATAATCTAACATCAGAGTGTTGTTCATATATTCGGATTTTGGATGTTTCTCATCACGTTTGATATTTCAGTTATACTTATGCTACACACCATGCTTTCTGCTGAAATTTATACGAGTTTTCCGCTGCTTAAATGTTTGTTAAAAGCACAATTTGGTACAAGCAGTGGGTACTTTTGGGTATAGCTGATTAAAGGCAATTAATTTATATTTGACAGCGCGTCGCCATGACAATATTTCGAACCTTCATTGCATGTTTAATATTAATAAAAATATCGCTATATGGTATTACATTTTAAATATACTTTTCTTCTACGCTGAATTAATAGAAATATATATGCACGATCGACTTTGCATGACACAACAATGCACGTAAATTTTTCTGTTATTGAAAGCAGGTGAAACCTTGAAACCCAAAATTGAAGGAAATGAATCCGAGCTGTTACTAGTTCAATGTGAACATATCTGACAATTTGTGTTACGACGCACGAAAAGTGCGTAGCAAAGATTGTATGATAAAATTTAGTAAAAGACTGTGATATTTTAATATCTGCTCATTTCGCTGATAGTTGTTGGAACCTTCGCAATTTATAATTATACCCAGTTATGAAAAACAACATATTAATTTTGTGTATGTGCAAACACCAAGGAACTTTGGGGCCATTACGGCATAGCTTTACGGCAGGAGGTAACACCTAACAGAAAGTTGATCACATTGTGTTGTAACGAACGATATTTCTATTGTAGTGCATGAAGCAACACTTAAATTAGGGATAGTATAAACAAAAATGCTTGATGGTTGATGAAACTATGTCAAAATAGGATGGATAGAAAAATATTTAATCATTTATAAAACCCTTTGTGTAACCGATAGCAAGACGTTTAGTAGGACATAAATTATTCGATTGAGATTACGTAGAAATGCATGAAAACACATTGCCGAAAAAAGCTGTTTCATGTTATGTGCCGTTTAAACTTTTATTGACTCCACAAAGTAAACAACGAGAATGGATACGTTATTGTTACTGTATCGATAAATATGGGGACAGTTATACAAAGGCTGATAGGTGACGAGATTCAATTATGGTGTGTTTTTAATCATATTCAAAATTGTAATTGACTTGTTTTAACGTAAAATTTGTTAACAGTTTTGAACTTCCATCGTAAGCAAGATAGGTTTTTAGACATGTATCTATAAGTCTGGTCTCAGTTGATGAAGATAGTCCTCGATGGCATTTCCTAACCAAATTTTTTTATGTAACTGTGAACATATGAAGTGAAGAATGATTATACGTTAAAGATAAAATGTGCCAGGACACTATCTAGAAATCTGGTCTCAGTTCATGATTATAGTACTCTATGGCATCTTCTAACTAAAAATTTTTAGGTAACTGTGAACATGTCTATAAATGGAGCAGTTTGTAGTAAACTAACGTTCGTTTTTATATTATTTAATAGTTTTGCATGCGCGTTATGTAAAAGATGAATCGATGCTACATCGAAATAATCATTAACCACGAACAAATCCGGATTCCATGAGTCTATGCTTTTTAGTCTAAATCTAGAATTATATTTCAGCATTGCATTTAGACTTCCATAATGTTGGCAATTTAGTTACAAAGTTACAATGTTTTGTTTTGCATACCACTGCCGTGGTATTTACACTATTTGAGCAAAAATCTGATTTCAATAGCAATAGTTCTGTTAACACAGTCACAGTTTTGGGCTGTTTGACTTGTTATCCTTCCAGGACGCATAGAAGGGGATCTGTAGGTCGGATCTCCGTCACCAGAACACGCATAGGTAAGTAAGGTCCGTCGGCTTATAAAGGCAAATTGTCTCGGCGGGGGTCAAAGAGTAACCAAAAGCTGTCTCCAGAAAGTTGTTTCATAACGGCACTCACTTTGCCCTAAAATTTTTGTGATATTAAGATTTTTCGCGTGACTCGACGGGGAAGAAATTCGGGTGGTGTTTGGCGAATCGGGAAGGGGTAGGGTATGGCATCGAGGGGGGTTGCAGCGACCCAGGATCCTCCATCATTAAATCCAGAATCCACAACTGTTATCAATCGTATATTTGTTTCTATACGGGCTCAACCTTCCCGCATCTATGGAGTTGGAAAATTATTCACATCACAGACTTTTACATTTAATCGGTAGATCTTCAGAGAATTTTTCGAGGAGCCTCTGTTAAATATTAGTATGGTCAAACCTATTATTTGTTGTTACTAATAACATACATAGTCTTGAACATCTCGACTGATACAGCTGCAATGTTCACTTGGCTTTGTATATTTTACATGTCGTAACAATGTGCATATCAAAGGATTTTGTAGGTGGCATGCTGAAAACCTGACGCGAGCATAATTCGCCCTTCAGAGATCTGAAATTCAAGGCGGTAATACTATTTCATTCAATTTTTAAAAGATTATACGCTTAGATGCAATACATGTTGGCAAATTGTCGCAACAACATCATTAAAGATTTATTTCTGTAAAAAGAACACTGCGGTTTTTGACACGAAGTATAAACAAAATTACTTGCAACTACTCAGACCATTGCGCATAGTGTATATGGCGACTTGTGTTGCCGTTGTCAAATATATAGTTACAGACTTAATATATTATTATTCGTTCCATATTTTAAATTATATTATTATTTGCGCGGCATTTTATGTTATTTTATTCATGACGTTAATTGGCTTTTTAAATTTTCTCTGTCTGCGACAAATCGTCTAAGTTCATGCTCATATTGCGCCCTGCCCGATCCGATCATAATGGGGTATGCACAATTTTATCGAATAGTAATCAGATGAATTAATAAAAAAGGTATGCACATACATGCGCTAAGCGCAGAATTTGGTCGTATCGGATTGAATGCATTATGACAACAATGCGGATGGCAAAGGTTTGTATCAAATCCGACGCATCTTGAACTAGGTGTAAAACAGACCCGGTACAGTGCGAACATAACCTGTTTCAATTTAATTATTGAATTTATGTATTTATTTTATGCATTTCTTTATGCATTTCATTTATTTACTAATTTTATGATACATGAGCAATTTCACATCAGCTGTAAACACAAAAAGCCAGGCTTTTATTGGCAAATTTTCCTTACTTATCCTGTTCGAATACATGTGTCAAATTAAACAAAATTATGTTAGTACCGCTAGAACCACCATGCAAGTTTATCAATACCCGTCCATTCTATCTATATTCCAATCGATTTTCATTTTTTGCTTCACTAAGGTGCTACATTCATCCCACTTTTTCTTGAACATTTTTAATTACAAAACTTTAAGAAATCTATATTAATTTGTGGATATTCGCACTCAGGAAGAAAACTTGTGTCAAATCTTTTTATGGTATTTATTAAACTTTTTTAATTTGTTTGGAATTATTTTTTAAAATTTTCTGATATTAGCGGCAATTCAGTTTATTGACAAACTGAAAACAGAAATATAATTGTGGATGTGTTAACTGTCAGTTTGTTAATATCGAATTGTTGAAAATAATGCTTAGTTTGTTGAAAAATGACATGGAATATTTCACCACAGCTTACAATTAAATATTAATGCAAGAAAATTCTTTGAAATTATAATTTTAGAATTGCATGTGCCAGCCAGTTGTTTCCACGTGATATTTTTTCATTCAAAATAGACTGTCGCCAAACTCAACTCTGTCCCCAGATACCCTTTGAGAGAGTTTTTCAGCTATATCCCGGGCAAGACTTCCTATATGAAGATGTTTTATGTGACCACTACTTTTACCATTGAAGTAGGAATTGAACCGCAGAAGATCAAAACTACACTGCGAGAATGACTATCTTAAACAATTTGTGTTGTATATGCAGGGGTAATGCATGCAAAACAAAACAGATGCTTTTTAACAAAACCGTCGTTATATTTCCCGGGCACTCCGACCATTACTATCAACAATTCGCCTTAAAGAAATTATGTTGTTTATTTCAATTTGAAGAATCTTGCAACAATAAAATGTGCTTAAAATAATAATATTAAGAAATTGGAACAACAATCAAAACAATTCTTCAAAATTGGCAGAAATTATTTGTTTTATGTGGTTTTAATTCTGATTATTAAATAACCAAGATTTGTTAGAATATTTTAATATTTCAATTAGTTATGAACAAGAATTTTCAAAAGTGGTTCCAGAAGAAAAAATAAAAAATAATTGCCAGTATGAATGAAACTGACATTTTCACCTTTATCGCTGAACTAACTAATACCCTAAAAATTAGCCACTCTAACATTGCACATAATTTAGAGACACCAACGTGTTGTAGTGTTGTACGACAAGAATTTTATTTATTTTCCTAGATAGAAAAACCTATGGAAGGTTTTAAGTTAAATGACTTGTACGTTGATACATGAGCAATTTCGCATCAGATGTAAAAACAAAAAGCCAGGCTTTTGTTGGCAAATTTTCTTTACTTGTCCTGTCCGAATACATATGTAAAGTTAAACAAAATTATATTTCTACTGTTCGAATCCACTTTTGTTTTCAATAGCAATACGTAACTGAACGAAGTACGAC
>JASANE010011224.1:0-10887 GCA_030248225.1 Trileptium ribeirensis
GTATTGCTTCATGAAAATGATTGAAAGACCATTCAAAATGTTTTCCCCTGTCTATAAAGTGTTTACATTGTAAACGATTTTAGCTTAAGTGTGCAGTCTTGCACCCTGCCCATTATACATTCCCTTTTAAACAGACTAATACTGTATTAGTTAACTTGAATCGCGCTAAACAATTCCCAGTTAATGCTAACAGATATATTTATTAGTTTTCGATTGAGAGTTTTGGATTGGACACTTTCGTTATATGCATGCATTGTATGACTTAGGAAACTTGTCTGGTATAAATACCATTGCTGCACTATTTGGGTCAATATCTTTTAGTGTCTATCACAATTTGCGAATATTTCTAGTTGATTGGTTCCTTGTATACAACTAACGGGAGTATGTGGTCTGTCTTTGATTGAGCTCAGGCGCTATAGCGTTCACATTGAGTTTTGCCAAATTTATGTTTTATAGTAAAGCGCAACTGTAATACCGACATATTGCTTTGGTAAGGCTGTTTTTAGCTTTGGCTTGCACGTAACGCGAATAGTTCTTAGCAACTACGCCGTGGTTCATTCTCTTTCCCGCTTTATTGACTGAAAATTTATGTCAAGATTTGTCACATCCCTTTCTTACTCCTTCTATTCCGGCTTTAACTAATGTCAAAATCGGTCACTGCACTAGTCGATTAACCAGTGTTCGCAACCGATCTGATGCAATATGACCACAAGTCTTATGAGATCCAATTATATTTGTGGCCACATCGCATCCAATCCGATGCCTTCAAGTTTTGTCGCTTACCACATACTATGTGTTAGTTCTATTATTAACTTATTTATCACCACATCGACCGATAAAGTTGTGAATGCGTTATTTGATAAAATAGGATGTAATGTGTTCGATGACTCAAAATTACTGAAAGCCGCGAACGGCGGTCCGCAACACCTGGAGCTATTCAGGCGCTTGAAAATTTTAGCCCAATCAACTACTGACTTTCAGCGGAAGATTATTAGTAATGCAAGACTTATGTTGTCTCATCTAGCTAGCTTTTATAATAAATTTTTTGCTCTTAAAATTTGTAAATTTCATGGACCAGCATTTTTAATGTTGCGAAGGTTAGATTCTGGCACTGTTATCTTAATTATAAATACGGATTGAAAAATTTTGGTACTATATGTGTAAATTTGTTTTAAATGTATGGTTTCTCGTTACTACATGCGTCAGTGCGTTGCATTTGTGTAGCTAAGGTTATATCTGCTGGAGATATGTTGTTTTCTAAAATGTGTGTGAAACATTTCGGTCTGACAAAATTCTAAAATATCTTGCACTGTGGAGCCAAATATGCTGAAACGAAAGGTATTGGAGAAGTTTTGTTCCAAATTTGATTTGGTGCTCAGACTTACTATTTAATTACTTAATATGTGTTACGCAGGGAATAACCGGAACCGAAATTTACCGGAACCGGAACCAGCAACCGGAACCGTCCATTTAAACCGGATCCGGAACCGGAACCGGAACCGGAACCTGGTCTTCGAAATTTATATATAGTAAAACAGATGATGGAAGAAATGAAGGTATAGTGGATTTAAAATGCATTAAAAATTACTTTTACATTAAACTTAATGTATTGCGATGGTATTATTGCCTTTCTGAAACTTTAAAGAGACTGAGGAAGCTAATAATGTTTATTTATCGATCAAATATGTCGGTTTTTGGACATTCAGAGCAAAAAATGACTTCCACTATACACCATTGCGTATACTGCGTCAAATCGAATGTGCTTACAAAGCTTGGAGCGTAGAATACACACTTTCGCTCTGTCTCCAGTCGCCTCCCTTTACTACACATACGGTTGTTGCATGTTCTTCTGTAGGAAACTTAAAATTATTGGTTTATATGATTCTAAGAGAAAATAATAGATAGAAGGTAATTGTCTGATCAATGGTCAGAGACTATGTTTAGGCTAGCGTTGGACAAACAGTGTCCGTCAGTTAGATCATAATGATCATAACTTTCTAATCAGAACGCTGTAAATGAGACACACTGTGATGCTGTTCGCACAGTTTCATTAAATACAGTTCATTGCCAAGAAAGCAGTTTCTAGCTGCGTTGCAGATAACGTTAGTTTACTTCAATTTAGACTGATTTACCAAGTTTACAAGCGCACTGGCGGGTGCTTGATGCAATTTATGTTAGCCATGCACACCCTAAGTACTTCTGCGTAAGCCATACTCTGTTACCGAGTTGGACCGGTTTAATTCAAACGTATCCCACAGACTTCTGGATGTGTAAAATAGCTGCTACAAGCATCGACCTGGCTTTGATGTAACAAAATCCTGCAAGTTATTATGAAAAATTCCTGCTCAAATTATGTGCCCTACTTACGTTTCACACGGCAAATTGGTTAGTTAATCTTTTCTTTTGCTTGGTTGTATTGGAGCTTGATTATTGTATAATATATTACATATGTTTGGATTACAGGATGAAGCAAAAAACGTGGAAAATTTCAAACAAAATTTTTAAACCGGAATTCCGGTTCCGGTATGGTTTTTGCTCTTTGCCGGAACCGGAACCGGAACACGATTTTCGCCGGAACCGGAACCGGAACCGGAATTCCGGTTACTCCCTGGTGTTACGATAACATCTCTGTAAACAATAAAAATCAAGGCTAGCTCAAAAATAAATCTCAGTAATCAAAGTATACGGTTGTAAAAAAATGCCTTTTGCCTCAAGTTAAATATTTGGCGTAATCGGCCAGAACAATGGACTTGTCCGAACGCAATCCGGACCGAAAAATTTTCGGAGGTTATATCATTACTTTTATACAGAATACGCGTGCAGATAGTTGCGAACCGGGTCGGGTAAGGTTTAATGAAAAAAGGTTCTTAGAAGTCTAATGCAAGTTTGAAAAAATGAGCTGTAAATTCTACGATGCAATGTTGTTACCGAAAGCTTGAAAACGGAAAATAAGAAAAGACGAAATTCTCTACCACATGCGATCGTGCTCTTCTATTTTAGCAACACTGTCCATAGTTATCGTTCCGATCTGATCGATTCCTGGCTTATATGAATATATTTTCTTTCAGCTTTTTAGTAATAGCGAGCTTACCTTTTGTTTTCATAGCGGCTACATAAACATCATTAGTAGTATGCTAAAAGTACGTGCTGCGTTGAAAACAACTTCATTCTTCCAATGTATATATGGTTAATTTTTCAGTATTTTTTGATCGCTCAGAGCTCGTAAATGTTTTGGGAAACAAGGGAATGGCTCGACTTGTGATAATTGTTACAAATTTTCTACGAAAGCGGAAATTAGGTTCAATTTTAGCAGTGTGTTGCCTCCCAAAAATCACATTAAAGTTTGCGGATTTGTCCTAATTGCTATGTTTCACAAAATGATATAGATGTTTTTAATCGAAAGTCAAATGCTACTTCATATAGAATTTTTGAAACTCAATCTATTTGTAATAGGCTAAACGATTTTTCCGAAACGTCTATGAAAATTAAGATTACACAAACCCTTATATATCAAAAACTACAGCTCATGACATATTTCGCGCATACTCTATAGCGAACACATTATGTTCCACATTAACTCGTTAGTTGCACTGTCAAATAAAATACGTGTGTTTCACAGAGGAGATATATTTTTGCTGAGATAAAACGAATGAGCGATGCGCATCTTACGATTTCAGTTCTTTGAGTTTCAAAGCAGTAAACGTAAAAACGCCATTAACCGTCCAGTTGTATATTTCTCACTGAACTCACACCGAATCAGTAGCGATGTTATGTAAAACAGTGCCTTGCCAAGCCAGTGTAGTGTGTAGGATATAGCATTTCTCACATACGGAACATTTGTCACGTACTAATCGTTGGAGACAGCTGCCTCTGCTAACCTTGGACACTACATGTGTTTGACATGTGCCAGCTATTACTCCACGATAATAGCCTTAGAAACTAGAATTAAAGCGATATGTGGTTTTGCTAACTAAATAAATGCAGGGCCAGCAAAGATTTTACTAAATAAAAGTAGTAATAAGAACTTTATTTAAAGGTAGTTAGGTACAATATGTAGGTATATGCCGGTTATAAACACCTGAACTAATTTATTTTAGTACTCAAATGAAAACTTATTATAAGGAAAATATTATAAGTATGGTTTTTGGGCGGAGCAACATTGTTGAGTATTATATTTATATGAACACCATTATAAAACATCTAATCCGGTAAAAACGTGACGTTACGTTCTGTGAGGTACAATTTTGAACAGAGGAAGTCTGGTGGCTTTTGCTTGATCTAACACCTCTGATGTAAGGCAAACAAACTTACAGATAATAGTCCCCCACATAGCCGAAATTGCGAAATGTTGAGTCAGTGTCGGATTTGTGAGCTTGTGGCCAACGTATAATTAAAAAGCGCGAATCTAAGTGCATAGATTATGTATTGTCAGAAAATTTACAGATCCAAGTTGTTTTTTTGTGAGCGACACAGACAAGTAGAGCTTTTTTCCATCGTAAATATTAGCTGAATTACAGAAAATATAGGAGCGTGTGTAGTAAAAATTACAGAAAACACCGCTGACGCCGCTCCACGGCGATAATGCCTCGTAAAACATTCATTAGCTGGAGATATTTTACATGAATTTGGCTAGCAGTAAACTAAACAGGTCTTACTGAATCGAGTTATCAAAATCCGTTTTAGTAATTCAATATTTTTCGTAGTATTCCTATTGTTTACGTTTTTTCACTGCACTGCATGCTTTCCTGGTTGGTTGCTTTATGTGTTCTATTAGCTGTTGTGTATTTCTTACCCGTTAGGAGTAATGGATTTGGAATGGCTGAGGAGCGTTAGAAACAAAAAAATTAACTGACAGAGGCCGACGACGAAGCCAGCGATACATATGTGGGCCCCAAAATAAAACATCGCTGCAGGGTAACGCGGAGAAGGGTAACGTGGTTTAACCATGTGCGCATCAAATTTTTTATTATATCTAGCAAGAGCTCATGGTATTCTACTTTGATGAAGAGTATGAACGGCCACGGTACGTCGCGGTTGACAGCTTCAAGAACATGGCCGAAATTATTTTTATCAAACATTGCCTACACCACCTGCGTTGTTGCACCACTGACATAAACTCCATTTGTATTACTGGACCGTTCTACTTACACCCACATAGGTTCCTTTAAAACTAACATCAAACCCATCTAATCTTCTTGGCCATTACAAGCGCATCCTTCCTGAACGATTTTAACATCCAGATTCTAAGCAGTACTACAATAAGTTTGCTTATTATAATGCGTGCAATTTGTCATGTAAGTAATACGTTTGCAACATGGTGTATTGCATGATGTATGCAATGGCCGGACCGCTTAGGAACAGAGACATTGTTGTCGAATAGTTGGAAACTTTGCCCAAAAACACGGCTTTGAGATTTCAGTAGCCGGGAGCATAGGATAACTCTGGTTTTATGTCCAGCAACATGGCTGGGTTGGTATGCCTACTGTGAGTGGTAGTGCTGAATCGCTGCGACGTAATCCGGCCGTTATCAGTATTAGTACGAAGTTTAACACACGTCAGTACAGTCATATATTATCTGCTATTTATTGTACCCCAATGAATATATCTGTTTTTAACGTGGTTATTCACCAGTGGCTTTTCGAGTTGCTTGATTCACCTCTCATGTTCTTGCATTGCCATCCTTAGGCCATCTTTATTGCAGCATAAATTCTCAAAAATATTAGGGATGTCCAAGGTGATGTTGCTTCACAAGACCTACACTTTGATACAAAAATATTCACGTTAATAAATTTTGTATGAGCTGCCATAGGAAAAAAGTTGCATATTTGAAGACTTAGATGCTGAGTAAACAACATAGATTACATAACGTGCAAAGCTTATGTATTATTTTATCGTAATTGAAAAACATATGAAATCTGGAACAAATTT
This sequence comes from Trileptium ribeirensis, assembly GCA_030248225.1. Lineage (NCBI taxonomy): Eukaryota > Metazoa > Nematoda > Enoplea > Enoplida > Thoracostomopsidae > Trileptium > Trileptium ribeirensis. The sequence goes on from JASANE010011224.1 coordinate 5,929, forward strand.
ATATAGCGGTAATTAGAAACCATGAGCAATAATATTGCAAAAGTGTAAATATAGGATGCTATGATTTCCATGAAAGCCCAGAGTCTGAACCCTGACGATTAAACCGCTAGAATGTCTAAATATATATATACATTTTTAAATTTACACCATGAATTTTCTGCTTTATAAAGCTACCATTAAGACCGCGCTATTACAGAAAGTTACGATCCAGTTTGCTAATAAGAAAGAGGTTTTTGTTAGCAATAGTGCTAGCAGATTACTGCAATTTCGCGGATCTTTCCAAACACGCATTTGCAGCATATTTTTAAACACAAATTTCATTGTAGCGTTACAGCTTTTAAACCTCAACGGCACAGTGATATTTTAAGCTGCGCCACTATATGCAATTTTTTTCGGGATATCTGCAGATGTGTTATGGTTGAGAACTGAAGACATGTTTCACCTACCATAATAGTTTTTGAAACAGCTCAGGATCTTGCATATGCAACTTCAGCGTTACTTAATGTCTTTTTATTCGTTAAAACTCAGTTCCTAATACTACAGAATATTGTATTAATTTGTATTATCTTTGTTCTCATATATATCTCTCGGGCTGCCCAACAAAGTCGCTGTTGTTTCATTCATTCTCTCTCAATCTTCTCTCTGACTGAAACTGTAGAGTTACTACAGGTTTACCGTGACCCGAGTGCGGACGTGCGAAACCCATCTAATATGCATAATATTGCACAAAATCGAACGAAAGGATCCCATTTATTATCACATGTATACAGCTGAAAGTTCTGCTACAATTATTTGTTAGGTTTTTCTTTTCGCGGGTTGATGAGCAAGCTATGATCTCCACTGAAATGCCCTCCAAATATACATTCTTCGTTGAGATTTTTTTCTCAAAATATAGCCGAAATATGCTGAATTTGTCAAGTCAATGCTAACATGACATCCTTCATGGTTTCGCGATGCGAACGAAAATCTCTACTATATTTGTGAACAGCTCGTCATTGGTTCGTGCTTCACTTATTTGTATTTTATATTCATAAAATTCGTTAGCCCTAAAAAGAAAATAAGCGTAAAGGTCGATAATCACAGTAACAGCAGATAATGTAGGACTCAGCCGTTTAGCTTTCAATGTCGTATCTAATGAAAGTGACACATCAAATAATGCAAGACAATGTTTAAGCAGCGCTAATGAGAGCGTGATTTATGATAAAACTCAAAACATTTTATAGTCGATTTTAAGTCTTTTGTGCCATCTTTGTATAGTCGAGCTGTTTAAGCTTTTTCGTGCTTATCTTTCAATACTGTAGTTAAGCAAAAATGTTTAAGATCCCCTGGTATTAGGATTCTGGTTTATACCCACAGGCGTATACGAGCACTTGCGTGTCGTGGTAGTGACGCTATTTTTGTGGCTCGCACTCGGTAATAAATTAATGTACTATTCATTTTTAACTGTTTCCGATCGTTTTTCGACCTGTGGACATATATAAGCTTCTGAACATATAACAAAGGAAACTACATCAGTTACAAATTATAGTATAATAACCGTAGAGAACCTTTTGTTTTGAACCCTATGACTCTTTCAAAGATGACTAGATAATTTCCTTGTCCTGCGATGCCCTTTAAACATCTCGATATCTGTCGCAATTTAAAACTATGAAGAATTTGAAAAGCAAAATCGGGACTTGGGGGGGTGGGAAATGCGACTGTGCAAAGATATATTCAGTGCCTAGATCCTTTGTGATTAGTCTAAATTTTTGTTGCAAAAAAATTATATACCTCTGAAATGTAATATGAAGGTAAGAAACTTGCACCAAGCATTTGTCTATTTTATATACGTATAAGTAAAATGTCTTACATGTATTTTGCTAAAATTGACTGCCGAGAGATGAGTTGCTGACAATTTTTGCTACTCGACAACTGTGAATGTACGAAATTTCGTTGTATACTTGTTAATACCCCTTTTTTCGTCCTCCTTACGAAATCCTGAATACGGGATGCGGCGGAATTGTGGTATTCTGTATAAACACGTGATTATCAGATCGCCATATCTTACGTCACATGGCTGGGAACTATTTAATGTTTTAATTCAATTCACCCGGAGCAGTATCGGCTTTACACGCCGCACCATCCTTCTGAGTGGTCGAGTAGGTTTTCGACCTTGTGTGCATTCGGCGACAATGCTATACATATTTATGTATATATACGCTTTCGTGCTTTTGTTTTATTTCGTAGCAAGTTTTTGTTGCTTCACCTTTGTCTTTGCCCAGCGACGGTCGATACCTCAAAAAAGATAATTTTAAGCCCATCATGACTCAGTGTACTTTTGACTCAACGACCGATCGTTCTCGATGCCATAAATGGTCTTGGACAACTGCATATATATATTATATACGCGTTATAGGATATGGTTCAGCGTAATTCCATGTATTAGGTATATCATAAGTTTATTCAAGTCCGCAGCAAAAAATCTATATGGCGAGTAGACTGTGCAAAGCGCCCAATTTTTCTACCAAATAATACGATTAGATTAAACCCATCCGGCTAACTAATGCATGGAGTAGTATCATATCTACACATTTAACTTACCATATTTACGAAACCCGTTTCGTGGCTGTTCATAATTAAAACATACTCAGCACTAGCATCTTCAAATTAGAAGTACATTTCTAAAACCTGTTTCCACTTTCAATTATAACCCCGGAGAATATTACTATTGAAACCCATCTCGCTATGCTGTTCATGTACATGTTAAAAACCCCTTTGACTTAATAACGGAGTAACCGGTAATAAGTATTCATATTTTTACGCACGATACACAAATAATCGTACATATAATCATACATATAGTGCTCGAAAAAATTTTGTAACGCATATATCAGATATGATTGAGCTTAGCGCAAGGCGTAATAATGGACTATTTGCTTAACCGTGATGAATAAGGGCAACTGATTTGGTATAACTGCACTGAAAAGATACACAAGTTTATATTACTTGCTCGCTTTTGGAGTTGGCAAGCACTCAAACTATGGAAATTTTATGCATACAAGGTGGTATAAAACGAACATTCACTGCAACTGATAAATGTCAGTCAGAGTTGTACACGAGTACGGGTGCAGCCGGGCCGGGTACAGACTCAGTTCTTGAGCCCTTCTGGTAGAGGGCATATTCGCGGGTAGTGGATACCAGTGATGCACGTAATACTGCGTGTTAAGCAGTCAGCTATATTAACGGAATGACTAGGTGGTTCTGTCTGACTAGCGGCATCAAAAAGAAGTAGTGGTCCTGTTTAATGGACCATGTCCTGAAAAACTGGTGGTTCTTTTCAGCACCCACTGTCGAAATTAAATACTATGTCATTCCCATACGCAGTGGCCACTGTCATCGAAATAACTAAATTATTGTTTGTCCAAAACGGTGATCGTCATCGAAAAGGTTGTCTTGGTGGGTATTTGGTCAAAAATTAAACGATTTATTGATTCGTCGCTCTGACAAATTTCACAATATCCTTAAACGGGAAACCTTTTGTTTAAGGTGGCGGTAGGGGGTGGGTGATGAAAGTGGGTCCACTTCCTGGCCGGCGAATTTCACTGGCAGAGTATCTCACTATAACGAAGCGAAGTGCAGACAAATAGTTTAAATCCAATATATAAAGATTAACTTCTAACACCCTCGGTATATGTTTACAATTTGAGGGCTTCGTGGGCCTGAATAAATGCTCCTGAGACCTCGGCTGCCAGCCTAGTGGCGGTGGACAAGCTTCCAATTTTCGCGAGTTCCCGCGGCCTCAAAAATTTTTGCAAGCGCACACCTCTGTGTGCACTTATTTAACAACACAGCATATTCCCGTGGGGATATGGTTATGTTCTTCTCTGGTTTGGAGCATCAGTTGCAATGTCTCGCAACGCTCGGACTTTCCATTTTCTGTGTCATTGTCCTAAGGCGAGCGGAAAACTTGGGCAAAATTAGTCGAAATTGGGGGAAAATTGGCAAACCGTAAGGGAAAATTGATAAAATGAGAGCCAAAAATTTATAAAACTTGAGGTCAACAATTTATCCTCCCCCACCCGGCAGCCTGATCCCCTGGTTACGACATTCCTCCTCGTCGAACTTCAGACCTCGCCCATGTATGCTCAATTGTGGGGGTCTAGAACAGGTTGGATTTCTGAAAACTACGTAAAATTTATTGTCCCAAAAGCTAAATTTCAGCATATTCTCAAGTAATAAAAACACATGAAAATTGAAAAAATAGGACATTCTTGCCTGAATTATTATGTATATGCTGCTAGCCAATCAGATTTATGTGATCTAAAAATTTCGCATACAATGATGACGTAAACCGATTGCTAGTAGAAGCTATAGATGATGTAATGACTTATGTAGATGTTGGTAAACATATTTTCTAGCGTGATATTTTTAACTACTCGATAACGGAAGTTAAGATTTAACTCTCACTCACGGACCAGCGTAAAGAACCTATCTTAAGCGCGAGTTGATAGGGGACTGTGGTGTAGTAGTAGCGCACTAGTCTTGCAACCTGGAGGCCCGGATTCGAATCGCGGCTGATCCAAAGCAAAATGTCTCGTGGATTATTTCTCATGTAACGAGTTAAAATATCGAAAAATAATATTCAGATGGTTAAGCTGCCAATTGTGTTTGAAACCTTTGTCGTTTACATTTTGTGTGAACGTTTTGATCCGCAGTCGTGTGGTATTTGATATTTTTGTTTATCTGTGTTTTGCAGTCTTTCATTCAGCCATTCCTACGCTTATTGTTCAGTTATAATCTAAATTGTTCCCTTTGATGTAGCGAAATCGGGAGTTGAAGAAATAAGAAATAAGAATTCTAGCTCCATTTTAAGATTATCGATTGTTAATAGTCAGGATATGCTTTGTTTTTTACAGAAGCATCTCTATTTATTTGGATGTTGCAAATTACCACTTCTTATACCTGGTTAAACCAACTGAA